>JAPQWV010001933.1:0-68854 GCA_027422505.1 Craterostigma plantagineum | reverse complement strand
TGGTAGTTATCTAGCTGACAAGAGGAACTGTAAGTTTTATTTGCAGCTGATAAGTTTGTGGTGCAGGATCATTTGGACCAAATGATTGGGAAGGGTAACCAAGTGGCCGGTTTATACATACTTGAGGCACAATCTGATCACAGAATAAACAGAGGACAATTCTGCTATTTTTCTTAATAAACTGTCAATGAATGTTTGGCATGATAGACTGGACATCCCTCTAGTAGAGTTCTAGATATACTTAAACCTTCCTTGAGGCATGGTAATCATTCTACTAACACATATTGCAAATCTGCCCCATAGCTAAACAAAAGAGAATTTCCTTTCCTGCAAACAGTAAAGTAAGTTGTGAAGCTTTTGATTTAGTCCACAGTGATGTATGGGGGCCCTTTCACCTCCCCCTCTCATTTAGGACATCAATATTTTCTTACCATAGTTGATGATTCCACGAGATATACATGGCTTTTCATGTTGAGACACAAATCTGAGGTTAGGAATGCTATGATGTGTTTTCTTGCTTTAGTGAAACTCAGTTTAGATGTAAGGTGAAAATAGTAAGGTCTGATAATGGAAAGGAGTTCTTCTTATCTGACTTGTTTAAAGAAAAGGGATTCTTCACCATTGTCTTGCGTACAAACCCCACAACAAAACTCCGTCGTAGAACGAAAACACCAAAATCTATTGAATGTAGCTCGTTCTCTTTATTTTCAGTCAAATATACCACTTGAATATTGGTCCGAATGTGTCTTAACTGCAGCCTTCCTTATCAATAGGACTCCTTCTGTGCATCTTGCAAACAAATCGCCATATGAATTGCTTTATCAAAGACCTTTAGACTATAGTATCTTGCGTTTGTTTGGTTCTCTTTGTTTTTGCTCAACACTTTAGGCAGGCAGGAAGAAGTTGATCCACGGGCAAGAGAATGTGTATTTGTTGGCTACCCCAATGGAGTGAAGGGATATAAAGTGATGGACCTACAAACTAGGGAAATTTTCATTTCAAGGGATGTGAGGTTCAAAGAAGATGAATTTCCTTTCAGAAACTTACTTCTCTTTCACCACCTTATGAAGATCTTTTCTCCTCCCATGTACTGCCAAGAATCTGCTGAGGATCACTCTTTGCCTGAGCAAAGTCAGGCATCAGAGGGTCAAGATATGGTTATATCTGAGCAGGGGAACTTACTTCAATCTGGTTCACAAATTCAGCCTCAAGTTGGATCAGATCCACCTCAGAACAGGAGGATGTCCAGACTCTGTGCCAAGAAGGCCCAGTTTAGGGCAGAAACAATACTCCTGGTGGGCATCAATCTGTCGAGACAGCAGATATGCCAGCAAACAGCTCTCAGGCACTACTTGGCTTAGAAGATCAGGGAGAGAACCTCGAAGGCCACCTTATTTAGAAGATTTCCATTGTACACAAGATTACTGATTGGAAGACATTGTATCCTGTTTTCAGGTCTTGTCCTATGAAAAATTCTCAGACAGCTAAAGGACTACATCTGCAGTTTGAATGCCACAGTCGAGCCTAGAAATTACTACCAAGCCTCGAGCTCTGAAAAGTGGATGGCAGCCATGAGAGATGAGATAACAGCCTTAGAAGATAATGATACCTGGACAATAATGAGGTTGCCTGAAGGAAAACATCCATTGGAAGCCGTTGGGGTAAGTTTGAAATACAACTCGGATGGGCAAGTGGAGAAGTTTAAGGCGAGATTGGTGGCAAAGGGGTATGATCAAAGAGAAGGGGTAGATTACATTGATACCTTCGCCCCAGTAGCCAAGCCAACACAATAAAGATAATCCTAGCTCTTGCAGCCAAGCGCAACTGGAATCTAGTGCAACTTGACGTTAACAATGCGTTCTTGAACGGAGATTTGGTGACGAGGTTTACATGGATTGCCTCAGGGCTTCTATGATCAATATGAGAGGTCTGGAAGAGCCAAGATGGTCTGCAAGCTCAATAAATCCTTATACGATTTGAAACAGGCATCGCGCCAATGGAACCAAACTTTCACTAATGCTGTTAAAGCCTTTGGATTCTCTCAAACCAGTTCTGATCACACGCTTTTGTCAAAGGAGAAGGAAACAGTTTGGTAATCCTTTTGGTGTATATTGATGATATAATTCTTGCCAGCCCTTCAATAGATTCACTCCAACAGGTCAAGTCCTTCCTACGGAATACCTTCAAGATCAAAGACCTTGGGACTTAAGATACTTCTTAGGTATTGAAGTTGCTCGCAGTGAAACTGGTATCTACATTAACCAAAGGCAGTACACTCTTCAATTGTTAGAGGATACTGGGTACTTAGAGTCTAAGCCGCTGACGACGCATATGAATCCTAGTGACAAGTTAACAGATGAAGCAGGGGAGCTGATTGACAGATCCCTTCAAGTATCGAAGGCTCATTGGTAGGTTGTTATACCTTACATTCACAAGACCGGATATTTCCTTCGCAGTCCACAAATTAAGCCAGTATATATCTGCACCACGGGTGGGACACATGGTGGCGGCCCATCACTGCTGCGCTACTCAAGTCCTCACCTGGCCAGGAGTTCTTTTCGGGCAGATTCAAGCTTAGACCTGACTGGATTCTCAGATGCCGATTAGGGCTCATGTAAAGACACTCGAAAAGTCAGTTACGGGGTATTGTACTTTTCTGGGAGGCTCACTTATCACGTGGAAGCTAAGAAACAAGCTACGGTATCCAAGTCTTCTACAGAGGCCGAGTATCGAGCCTTAGGTCAGTAGTCTCTAAATACTCTGGATAAAACAACTTCTAAAGGAGCTGAATGTAGAGCTTAAACAGATTCCAAGGGTGTATTGCGACAACCAATCAGCACTAAAACTGGCTTCTAACCCCAAGTTTCACGAGAGATCGAAGCACATAGAAATTGATTGCCATTTCGTTCGGCACCACGTTACTACTGGTTCGATCAAACTCCTTCCCATCCGCTCTGAGTTCCAACTCGCAGATGTATTACCAAGCCCGCTCAGTGGCCCTATGTTGCAGCGCTTGTTAGTCAAGATGTCAGTATGAACTTATACATTCCATCTTGCGGGGGTATCAAAACAGACACATAAATGAGGGCTCAAGTGAGCTACTGTTTCATTGCTTACACAGGTGAAGTGTCGAAGACAAGTGACAAGTGAAGAAGTGAAGAATTGATGTTTACTTATAAAAACGTGTTTCTCACTTAATTCACACTTAAAAGGCGGCATGTGTGTTAAAAGACGCAGCAAGGAGTGGCGACTTTATTAGTTCAGTTGTTTGATCGTTATTTAACTGTTTTTTTATCATCTTCTTCAGTATGTCATTCCTGCGAACACACAGTGTGTGTGTGTCTGTATTCTCTCGTGATCAATAAAAGATCTATGCTTTGCACCGTGGATGTAGGATTCTCCCCGGATCTGAACCACGTAAATTCGTTGTGTCTTCAAATTCTTTACATGCGCAGCAGTAGTCGTCTTCTTCCTTCCATGATGAGAGAAGATCGCCGTCTTCTTCAAGCGATCGCTTGAACGATAAGAGCGCTTGTTTTTCCGTTTCGGGGCACATGATTATCGACGGGTTTTTATTAGCGCAGTAGATGGCCCCAAAGTGAAGCATGAAAAGCAAAATTCCAAGAGTGATAAAATCCGAGCGTCTCGACATCTCTTTTCTGTATATTTGCTTGATCTTGAATACATTGGAAAAGGAAAAGCTACAAGCAGAATACCCTTTGTTATGGAAAAATGAGAAAAAACTTGTGGAGATAACGTTTAGTGTCCCGTTGTATTCATATATATGCATGTGAAGTGAAGTGAAGTCAAGTCAAGTCATCTCTGAGATAGTTGGTATAATCTTTTTGACTTGTTCTGCAGTTAAGCCACTTAACAACGGCTTTTTGACTTCTATGTCAACGCGGGAAACGTTCTGCAGAATTCCACCGAGTTTGGTAATTTAGTAGTGTCACCTTAATTTATGATGGAGCGACGTAACTCATCAAATCAACTCATTATTTTCAGCAACTATACGATATTTTTACCCTATAAAATCAATAGTCGCACTACTACATTTTTATATCTCAAAATACCTCAACAATGATAACCCATCACAAAAATAAAAACCTGAAAAATTCATATAACCAGATGCAAATTTCAGTACCGAAAAACAAAAGAGATAGAAACGCCAGGGCCAAGTCAAGAAACCAACCACAAAAATCATGTAGTATAGTAGTAATAAAACTCATCATTTTCTTCTGTTTCTTAGCTTATCAATATCGAACAAACTGTCGTGTATCGCCTTCATTTTCTCTACCATACGGATTACTGTCGCTGAAGCCGTGCCTTCTTCCTTCGGGCTTATGTGTTTTCCTTCGAAACTTTGATGCGCTGCTGTCTATGTTTAAGTTCACTTTAGGAGGCGAAGTGAAGCAAAACGATGCAGCCACGGCCTGTAATAGAACAACCAACTTAGGTAAATATGTTATGATGTAACATATCGAGTGATTCTTCTTCGCAGATGATGAATCCTCGAACGTTTACCTGTAAATCGAGTCGATGGACGTTGAATATGTCTTTCATGGAGTGAGAATTGTAGGCTAGGATGTACGATCTGTAAGCGTCTTTGGCAGATTTTTGCAGGTAATAATTATTGGTAACCAGCTTTCCTGCAAATACGAAAATGTAAGAAAAATCAAATAATTGCAACAAAAAATAGAGAAGCATAAGATCGTACCAGGTGAGACTGAACGTTTGCTAGTTTCTTTTCGTCGAATTCGTATTCTTTCACTGGAACTTTGGCCGCCTGCGTTCAGCAAATACTTTTAGTTTTTCGAATCGTAATGGTGTTGAAATCACGCCTTTAAACCGCATCATTACAGCATATTATCTCTGCAAAAACAAACCTTGAGATACTTCAGAAACTGCAATTCTTCGGGAATAAGGAATAGAAGAGCGTTCCTTTGGCACCTTCACCACGAGCAGTTCTACCAACTCTGTGTATGTATTCCTGAGAAATTCAACACTAATTACAATCAGAGCGTACAAGAAAAGAAACATAAATAACATAAATAAAAAAGTCTCCACCTTGGGCTCATCTGGAGGGTCATACTGAACAATCCAATCCTATCGAAAAAGGAAAAAAAAAAAACAAAAACTATTATAATACTGAATCATTACATATGATCCATGTCGTTCAAGACTTGCCCCACTAATACTTGAGACTTTCCTTTCTTGAGATAGATTTTGGCTGGAAATTTTTGAAGAAAAAAACGATCATACCACTGCAGGAATATCAAGACCGCGTGCAGCTACATCAGTACACAATAATATGCCCTTCTCAGCCTTGCAAAAGTCGAAAAAAGTTGTCGTTCTCTTCTGCTGCTTTGCTTCCCATGTATGTCGTGACAATCGATCTGTATATATCTGAGTAGCTCAGAGTGAAACTTCACAGAGTTGCACGATGAGAAGAAAACCATGACTTTCTTCGATAGTTCCTCTTCAAGAACGAATAGAGAAGGATGAATCTCTTTGAGCTCGGGATAACGCAGTAACCTTGTTGAAGTCCCTCATTCGTGACCTATTACATACATCCCATCCCATTCCATGAAGATGACCATGATGTAATAAGAAGACTATTAGATTGATTACTATTGCTAGCTAAAGTGAAATAATTCAACAAATAATTAAATATACCTTTTTCTGCTGTCATCCCGCCGATATAAACTGGAGTTGTCTGGAAAGACAATCGAGCTAGATCCTCAACCTTGACAAGAAAAACATATGTACATAATTCTTCTTTTCTTTCAAATCATAATTTGCGGTTATATATATAGTTTAAGAGAGAAGCAGACATGTCTTTAGCATATGAATATTTACCTTCTTTGTTTGTGTGGCAGAGAAGAGAGCTGTTTGCCTCGTCTGCATAACATTACGGATATTAAATATTGACATTGTAATGAAACTATAGCTAGACCTATAAAAGCACCTTAGGCAAAATTTTAATGATCTGCTCATTCTTCTTCAAAGTTGGCCTCCAAGATCCTATCAGCTTCGTCGATCATGAGGCACTGCAGATCACCAAAAAAACGTTGGAATCAATCATCAATCTCATCACACATTAATGCGTAATAAACTTTCTCAGATAAGATAAAACATCATAAATAACATGGAAAAAAATGTCCCACCTTTAGGTTCTTAAAAATGAACCCCTTAGTGCTCTGAAGATGGTCTAAAAGACGGCCAGGGGTTGCTACTAAAAGATTCACGCCTTTTGCAATACGCTCAGCTTCTCCTCGACGTGCAGCACCACCAATGACCAATCCAGCGTTTGCGTGTGGTACTTCAAAAGATCTTCCGCTACAGCATGAGTCTGTATGGTTTTATTATGCCAAAGAAATTAATAGAGCACAAATGCCACGAATCAAAAGATAGAAAAAAGATCATTACATACTTGTATGGCTAATTCTCTCGTTGGACAAATGACGATAACACCCGTCCCATTTCTAGGGGCAAAACGGATATTGTACAATAATTCCACCGCAGGTATTAAGAAGGCGAGTGTTTTACCAGAGCCAGTTCTTGCAGCTCCAAGAACGTCTTTGCCTTCTAACAAAGGAGGTATCGATCCAGCTTGAATCTATTACATCATAACATTGCACACTTAATTTGTCCACTTTTAGCAACAAAACGAAGATTACCTTATCGATTACAAGCATTTCGCAATGCTACAAGCATAATCCTCACTAACATACAGCAGCTAAAAGAACATAGGGTCTAATTCCAGAAAACTATTCTTCAACAATCGTCACCATAAAAGCAACACCGACGCATATCCCCAATCCCAAAAAAAAATTAAGCAATTGAATATACATAAAGGACAATGAATCAAATACCTGAGTCATGTACTCGAATCCCAAATCCTGAATGCCTTTCATGGTGGGCTCAGATAGAGGCAGAGTCGAAAATGCTTCCGTGCTCATAATCCCACTAGCGCCTCCCTTCGCTTTCTTCTCACGGCAGCATCGTCAGCCACTTCTTCCTCCAATTGTCATCTTCTCGTTCTCCTCTTTGTCCTCTTCTACAGCTGCATGAGGTTCTTCAGCTTCCGTTTCTTCTTCTTTTTCTTCTTCTTTTCACCATTATCGATCTGCTCCTCTGTGTCGTTGTTTTCAAATTCCACTTGCTTAGGCTCTTCTTCCTGCGAGCTGACCTTCTCTGCTCTCTTTCTGACTCTGTTTCTCTTACGCTTCTTCTCCGTCGACTCCATCGCAGCGTTCTCTACAGAAATAGTCATTCTATGGTTCGTAATGGCGTCTTTGTGCGGCGGCGGCAGAGTTTGAGCTTCAAAGCAATTGTGCGACTTTTAGGTAATTTTCTTGAATCTCCGATTCTTAATGGGCTCGGCTTTAGGAGTGATAATTAGTTTGGGCTTTAAAGGCCCAACTAAACGAAATCGTTTAGCCCAATATCCGATATTAATTTTATTATTATAAATATACTTTGAAATTTCGCTAATAGGGCATTGCATTTTTACCAAATTCTGCCATTTTTCATTATTCCTAACTCACGCGTTATGTGATGTATACTTATACTATTCTAAGTAATACTGTGGTCAAATAGGCTGCGTTTCAACTTTCAAAGCACTTTTGAGGGATTTCACAAGTATTTTCTTCTGTCAACCCAACAAATCAGGCACAAATTGGTTATTTTGTATAATTTGTTATATAATATAGTTATATCACTGAATGAAATTTAATGCGTTATGCAACACCATGTGCCATTACACAAAATCACGTAAAATAAAATAAACAACTTGCTACCAAGGCAACGGCTCTCGTTGTCTCAAAAGTCATAATTATTCCAGCTACACTACATGTATGGTCCTTGTGTCTATTTATTGTATTCACATAATACTCCAGATATAATTAAATTAAAGTATGATAGACTACACATACATATATATATATATATATATATATTCTTATTTGGCTTTTATAAAACGGACATCGGAACAACATCACGAACGATTGCATGTAGAATGTCCTAGATTTTATTGTCCTTGTACGATAAATAGACATCACAATGCAACATAATAACACGAAGGAAAAACCAGAAAAAAAATATTACAACTATTTAGCCGAAAATCACCCAATTAACTGATTTTCACCACTCCTTAATCCTCTAAATAAGAAGGTGAAGGTACTCATCGTAAACCACATCCAACATTTCCCCGCCGCCGCCGCAGCTCGTCAGCACCGGCACCCAAAAATCGTCCCCGTCCTCCTCACGGCCAAAGCCGCCGTAATAATCAGCACCACCGCCCAGCTCTAACGCCGACCTGTCCCACTCCGGCGCTGACGCATCTCCTGCGCTCGACGCCGCCGCCAAGCTGTCGAGGCTCTCTGTTCTAGGCAAAACAGAGCACACCCTCGTAGGCTTGGAAGGGTAAACTTTGACCTTCTCAGAAACAGAGCCATCGCCTCCCTCGGCCATCAATTCGCCGAGGGATTTCTTCTTAATCCTCTTCTTGGGAACTTGGGAACGACCGCCGCCGTCGGCGTAGTTCTTGGATTTCTTCCTGGGCAAACTGAGATTGGCGCCGGCGCCGGCGCCAGAGGTCTGCATCTTCTTGAGGAGGTAAGTGTTCCAATGGTTCTTGATCTCATTGTCAGTTCGACCCGGCAATCGACGGCGATCAACGACCATCGATTTCCGAGGAGGCCGTGGAGCCGTACGATCAGATCTTCCTCGTCTTCGGTTATGTTCCCCCTTACGATTCCCGGCCTTAAATAGTTCATCCACCTCAATCTACAGCTCTTACCACATCTCAGAAGCCCTAAGAAAGAAGAACAAAGAAGGAACTATAATGAAAAAGGTACAAGAAGCTAAGCGTAGGGTACAATCAAATTACCAGCTTTCTTGGGAAGCGATCGCCATTGGCCTTCGCCGTGCTTTTGAATGTAATCTGTGAGCAGAGCATCTTCTTTGGCCGACCATGGACCTTTTGTTAGTCCCTCCTTCGAACAACATGGAGCTCTTACCATCTTTCTTTTTTTTTTTATTGTAGTGAAAAGATTTACCGATGATGAAGTAGATTTGTAAGGAAAACTCAGACACTTGACGACTGAGCCGAGTACAGCTTTATAGAGAGAAGCTGCACCGCGGGGTATTTAGTTAGCTTGCTTTTATGGGTTCTTTATAGGCCACAATCCACATACATGTAGTGTAGGATTATGAAATTAATTTTTTTATAATATAATAATAATAACTAGTATTTAAGCAAGTTGTATGCATTGTGCAATATGTAAATATAGATATATTATTTTATATTAAGTTATTTTATTAGTTTTATTATATATAAGAAAATTAATTTGAGGATATCAAGTTGTATGCATTGTGCAATATGTAAATATAGATATTAGTTTATATTTAAGTTATTTTATTAGTTTTATTATATATAAGAAAAATTAATTTGACGATATAGTTGTAATTATTTAACAATAACATGGGTAAAAACTGTAATTACAATTGACACATTAAATTAATTAAGAGGTAGCTATTAGGAGGCTCACTTAATGAAAGGATAAATAATGATCATTGAAAATAATAAATGATTCCCATTAAATAAATAAGGCAGCCTAGTATAGTTAGGTTCGACTTGAAGTCTGTAAATATCGTAGCGTGCTTAGACTAGCATGAGATAGAGTTACTTATATTATCTATACAAGGGTGATGGATGACTATTATGCTAATTTGGTCTGTAAAATATTTACAATTTAACCTTTTTATTTCTAATTCATAAATAATTATCACATTTAACCCTCGTTTTAGTTATCATACTTACCCCTAATCATTATTTTCCTTTTATATATATATAAATTATATTTCATCTACTAAACATAAATTATACATTTCAAAACTAAAATTCAAACATTTATATTTTAAGGAGTGTGCAGATAGTACTAGTAACTGTTATGAGGTTCATTCATTTAGACTGAATTTAGTCGGGATGTGAAACGGATATTATGTAGGGTGGAATTAAAAAAAAAGGGATAGTCGTTTTGAATGCCCAAAAAAATTGACAATTGGGTTTTATTTATTTTTATTAGGATGGTTTGTTACTATTTTTAGTTTCACATATTTCTACGTTGGATTCGGATCTCAAAGTTTGCCTAATGTGAGTCAAAGATCACTGGTAGTAAATTAATTTGCATGTTGTCCGTGTAATGACAGTTACTATCGTATTTTTTTTATTGATTTCTGTAATTTTATCTTCTAGTCTTTTGCAATTCATCATTCCGAGTGAATGGAGATTCTTCTGCTTTAATTTCGATCTAAATATAGCGGTGGGGTCTTTTGTATATAATGTTGGTTTGATACATTTTGATATTAAATCTTAGCATATATTTGATCTACAGAGATACTGGGGGAATCTCACCAACTTGGTGTCCTGTCATAACTAATACACATTACAGTAGACGTGGGCTTTGGGCCGGGCCGACCCGGAACCAGCCCAAAATCGGCCCGTTAGCCCGGCCCAAACCCGGAACCGGTATAACCGGTTCCAGAACCGGTAACCGGCCCATTATATTTCGGCTGGGCGGTTTTTGGGCCGCGGAACCGCGGATCACCGGTTCCGAACCGGAACCGGAACCGGCCCAACGGCTATATAGCCGTTGGGCCAACGGCAATCTGATATTTTTTTTTTTAATTTTAAACACTGTAAAATTACAGTTTTAGTCCCAAACGAAAAATCTATAAATACCACCTCATTTTAACCATTTTAACTCACAATTACATCCAATCTCTTCCAAACTCTCTCAAAAGCTCTCAAAAAAATCATCATATTAATATTTAATATATTAACATTAATAATTATTTTATTATTACTACACTACACTACTACCTACACACACTCACTTATTATTACCAATAATTAAATTATTATTTTACACTAATGGCGTCGTCATCGAGAAATCCTAACCCTCGTGACGAAGATGTTTTTATGGTTTTAGGCCACGCCGACACATTTCGGGGAAATGGCGACACCGACGAGGTGACCGATATACCGGAACCGCAACAGACGAGAGCGACCGACGAGGGACCGAGCCAAGCTTCTACGGCGACGACAAAAAGGAAGCAACAACCGCGTGGTCGGCGGTCTAAGGTATGGAATTTTTTCGATTTAGAAATGGATAAAAATAATGCCGCTTCAGGTACCGCTTATTGCAAAATGTGCCGCCACCCCTACACAATTAAGAGCGGACCGAATCAAGGTGGGACGGGCTCGATGAAAAAACACCTCCAGAGGGCGCATAACTTCGGGGACGATCTAGAGCCGGTAGGGACCGAACCCCGACAACAACAAATAAACGTAAGTACGGGTTAAGAATTTTGTTATTACTATTCTAAAAAAGCATTAGTTAAATTCGTAGTTATGCGTGAAGAACCCTTTTGCATTGCGGAAAGTGAAGGGTTTATCGAATTTACGAGTACGATACAACCCGGATTCCATAACGTGACCCGTAAAACCTTAGGAAATATGTGTTAGAAACTTTTCAGGAATATCAAACTAGCTTAATTAGTCATTTAGCAACATTACGTGTAGGATTAGTTTGAATACCGATATTTGGATAATATTACGTCGCAATCTTATTTAGTCGTCACCGCCCATTGGATAGATGAAACATGGACCATGCAAAAACGTATTCTTTCCCTAGATCCCCTAGATTCGCAACATAATGCCACTACGATATCGAACTATGTGTTGAATGTCGTTAATAAATATTGTATTCAAGATAAGATTATGTCTATCACCTTAGATAATGCTAGCGCGAACAACGTAGCGATAGGATCCTTCGTAGGCAACTTAGGTTACCCTTAGACGGCAAATTATT
The DNA here is from genome assembly GCA_027422505.1 of Craterostigma plantagineum. NCBI lineage: Eukaryota > Viridiplantae > Streptophyta > Magnoliopsida > Lamiales > Linderniaceae > Craterostigma > Craterostigma plantagineum. The sequence continues at coordinate 56,975 of JAPQWV010001933.1, read as the reverse complement.
ACATGCTAGGTGCGCTTGCCATATTATTAACTTGTGTGTGCAATGTGCTTTTGACGAAGTGAAGTTTTGGGAGATATTGTAGAAAAGTTTAAGGTAATAGGTAAGTTACTTCGAGAACGCCGCATCGGAACGTCGTGGAAGCAAACCGTCCTTGCCGCCGGCCTCCGTACAAGAAGTTTCCGTTGCCAGTCCCGACTAGGTGGAACTCGTTGTACCACCTCCTCAGCACCTTCATGCGTTACAAGGACTTGTTGACGCCTTTTTGGAACGAGGCCGCGGTCGGCACCACCTCCAGGTATGAATTACGACCACTTGATTGGGATATTGTAGGTTTGGTCGTGTCTATACTTGAAGTGTTCGCCGAGGCTACGGAGAAATTTTCCGGAGTTCACTACCCGACGTCCCCCTTATTCGTCCCGAACCTCTTCGCGATGTGCTACAAGTTCGTGGAGTTTCGCAACAATCCGTACTTGGGTGGTTTCATCCAAAATATGGAGCAGAAGTTCAAGAAGTATGGGAAACCATCCAATAGTACACGGTTTGTCGGCCATACTCGATCCTAGTTGCGGTGTTGATACATTTGATATTTTTTTCGAATATTATGCTCAGTTTCTTGGAAAGAAAGTGGACGACCAAAGGCGTCAATTCACGCTTCTCTCCAAGAACTTTTTTCTTTTTATGCATCTGAGCAGGGACATAGCGTGGAGCATCCGTACCAGCGAGTGAAGCCGGTTCGTCGGAAGGAGGCGGCGGCGCAATGGGACTACTACGAAGATTGAAGGCGCAAAAGACGAAGACCAAAACGCGTGCGTCGGGGTCGAACACGAATGAGATTCAGCTCTACCTGAGCCACAACTTCCAGACTCCCGAAGACTTCGACGTTTTGGCCTGGTGGAAGTCGAACGCGACTCTTTATCCGACCCTCTCCGCCGTCGCTCGAGACGTTTTAGCCGTGCAAGCGTCTAGCGTCGCCTCCGAGTCCGCATTCTCTACCTCCGGGCGAATTATCGGCGACAGACTCGCGAGCCTTACCCGACTTCCCTCGCAATGTTAACATTATTGAAGGATTGGTATTTGGCCGAATCGAAGAATCGACGGAGAACGCCATCGACGAGTTCCGTTCTTCCAGTTCGGACGAAGACGAAGAGGCCTCTAACATAGTTTTAATTAATAGTCAAGTCGAATAAATTGTATTTTTATTTCGAATATTTTTTCCTTTTTTGTATTTTGTAACTTGTAAGTTTTAGATTTATTTTTCTTTCTTTATGTTTTTATTTGTATTTTTTAGGTAGTTTTTTTATTTTTTGTACTTTTCTTATCTTTCTTTTTTTTTTTGTTTTTTTTGGAATAAATTTTTGGATATTTTCTAAAGAATTTTTTCATAGCAAAAAAAAATAAAAAAATAAATAATAAACGGGCCGGTTCCGGTTCTGGAACCGGAACCCCCCCAAAATAGGCCCGGGGGTTCTTCGTATGGTTCTGGTCCGGTCCCTGGAAAATGGTTCCGGAACCGGACCGGAACCGGAACCGGAACAGTGCCGGAACCGGTAGAACCGGAACCGGTAGAACCGGAACCGGTAGAACCGGCCCGGAACCGGCCCAAACCCGGCCCAAAGCCCAGCACTACATTACAGCATGATTATGCCCCTTAATTAATGCTGGGATTTATTTTTATTTAATTGTATATATATATAGATATATATATATATATATTATATATATATTTACTATTGTCGATTGATTTCTTCGTTTTGTGTGGTCATGGTCGTACTTATTATTTCTAAATACAATAAGATATATTACACATTCATTAAAAATACTACTCCCTCCGTCCCATCAACTTTATTACATAAGTTGCTGGGCACGCAAATTAAGGTGTTATAATAATATAGTACATAGAAAAGGTAAAAAAATGTATATTTTGACACGTCTTTTAAAAATATTTAATAATATTATATTGATTGTTTGTGATAGTTTTTTCCTAAGTAAGGAAATGTGATAAAATTAGGGTTAATTACGAGTGAGGCCCTAATAATATTCTCAACTAGTGTTCAGGCCCCAATCAAATTCCATTTAGTATGAAGGACCTGCTTTTCAAAATTCTTAGAGAAAAATACACAAACTACGCGATATGACATATTTACCCCTAACAGATGCAAAAATTACAAACTTTTGCCATCATTTTCTCCAACGAGCTGGCTAATCTTCAAGCTCGATTTTCACCTATAATCTCGACATTCGTGAGCAGACGAGGTCCGACCCTGACCCGTCGTCGTAGTAGAGCTCGAAGGAGGCCACAGGCGAGGCGACAGGCTGCCGGAGCTTAACTTAATTTTTTTTTTCCAAATCACTTGGTGACGTATGACACATCTCTTCTAGTAAATAACAAATCGTCAACAAAAATACCACATCTTACATTAGAAATAACGATCCATATATTGTTAATAACACAGTCTGTATACAACCCATAGATCGGGAGAAAAAGAACGAAATCACAAACGACACTAAAAGTAGATGAAAACTGCATAAATCACGTCGTTATTGACTCAATAAGGTAAAAGTAGACCTCAATTTCTCATGGGTACCTCGATTTATACCGATTAGTTGCAAGAAACGGATATTATATTTTCCCTAAATCGTGTAAAAAAGAAATACTTATAACATAAAAAAATAACAAATATCTTATGGTTAATAACTGATATTGACTTAGAACTAACACGTCGCTGAATGGTAATAACGCATTGTCTATCGTAAATAACACATTATGTATACAACCAATGGATCGGGAGAAAAAGAACGAAAATCACAAGCGACACAAAAAACAGATGAAAACTGCATAAATCACGTCGTTATTGACTCAATAAGATAAAATAAACCTCAATTTCTCATGGGTACCTTGAATTTATACCGATTAGTTGCAAGAAACGAATATTATATTTTTCCTAAATCGTGTAAATAATAAATACTTATAACATAGCAAAAAATAACAAATGTCTTATGATTAATAACAAATTTTGACTTAGAAGTAACACGTCACTGAAAGTAATAACAAATTATTTGTCGTAAATAACACAGTCTGTATACAAGTAATGGATCGAGGAATAAAACGAAAATCACAAACGACACTAAAAAACAAGATGAAAAGTGCATTAATCATGTCGTCATTGACTCAATAAGGTAAAATAGACCTCAATTTCCCATGGGTACCTCGAATTTATACCGATTAGTTGCAAGAAACGTATATTATATTTCCCTAAATCGTGTAAAAAATAAATACTTATAACATAGCAAAAAATAACAAATGTCTTATGGTTAATAACAAATTTGACTTAGAAGTAACACGTCGCTGAAAGGTAATAACGCATTGTTTGTCGTAAATAACACATCGTATACAAGTAATAGATCGAACGGAATAAAACGAAAATCACAAACGACACTAAAACAGATGGAAAACTGCATAAATCTCATTGTTTGTGACTAAATAAAGTTTTCTCGTCCTCAATTTCAGATGGGTCTTACTAATAAAGACGAATTTTTTATGTATCGAATGAATTCGTGCTTCCACCCCCAAATCAAAAATTCGTCCAGAAATCGATTCAATATCAACTTTAACGGCCGAACAAGGTAAAAGCGACTGAATAAGATAAAATCGAATCAAACGAGTCTTAATATTAAAATAAAAAATAAGTCGGTAACCATGAAATTGAGAATTTTAGCTTTCTCTAAGACTAAAACGTTTTTAAAGTGAGTAACAGTTTACACAACAAATATAACACATATATATATATATATATATATATATATATATAAAAAACACTTCATTGAGAATATTCTAGAAGGTTCTACCGTCAGAGAATTTAACAGAATTGTCAGAGCATATTTACAGGACTTTCTCAAAATTGTACCACATTAATTGGAAATAATAACACAAGTTAGGTTTAAAAAAACAACTCGAACTCAATTAATAACACACTGATCAATACTGATACCTCATAAATGTTATTTAGTACCACGTCAATAATTCGATTAATTCGTACAATAATACACTTTTATTTTGGATGTTTAATATGGATGTTCATGTAAATATATAATTTGATGAAGTTTAATCACCACATTCCTTTAAAATACACATTAGGCGAAATTTGATGTCATAGAAGAATGTTGATCTCAATAGATATATAAACATGTAGTCCTCCATTGCAAAACATAGACTATCACATCTTTCAATGGAACATAACATTACAAATTGCACCACAAACATGTTCAAACGTCAAAATTAACTACTAATAACATTTATAGACCACAAATACAAAATACTAAGCTCAAACCCTAAATTTGAGGCACGAAACCCTAACCCTAACCCCGAACCCCAAATTTTTTTAAGGTTGTAGAAATACCTGCACAAGTCGTGGATCATTCTCCCAAAATTTCATGTCGTAAACCCTTAATCTTAACCTCGAACCCGTAAGTCCTAAACCCCAAAAACTATCGTCAATTTCATATGAATGTTGATAAGTTTCACAAGAATAACAAATGTCTTCAGGGTAATAACAAATGTTGACTCAAAAATAATAAAACGCTGAAAGTTAATAACGTCTTGTTTGTCGTAAATAACACATTCTGTATACAAATAATGAATCGGGATAAAAAGAACGAAAATCACAAACGACACTAAAAAAACAGATGAAAACTGCTTAAATCACGTCGTTATTGACTCAATAAGGTAAAATAGACCTCAATTTCTCATGGGTACCTCGAATTTATACCGATTAGTTGCAAGAAACGGATATTATATTTTCCCTAAATCGTGTAAAAAATAAATACTTATAACATAGCAAAAAAATAACAAATGTCTTATGGTTAATAACAAATTTTGACTTAGAAGTAACACGTCGCTGAACGGTAATAACAAATTGTCCGTCGTAAATAACACAGTCTGTATACAAGTAATGGATCGAATGGAATAAAACGAAAATCACAAGCGACACTAAAAGCAAGATGAAAACTGCATAAATCACGTCATCATTGACTCAATAAGGTCAACTAGACCTCAATTTCTCATGGGTACCTCGAATTTATATCGATTAGTTGCAAGAAATGGATATTATGTTTTTCCTAAATCGTGTAAAAAAGAAATACTTATAACATAACAAAAAATAACAAAAAACTTATGGGTAATAACAAATGTTGACTTAGAAGTAACACGTCGCTGAAAGGTAATACGATATGTGTGTCGTAAATAACACATTCTGTAGTCAACCAATGGATCGGGGAAATATAACGAATGTCGCAACGACACTAAAAACGGATGAAAACTACATAAATCTCGGCGTTATTGACTCAATAAGGTAAAATAGAGCTCGATTTCTCATGTGTACCTCGAATTTATACCGAAGACTTGCAATTTATGTCGACATCTAGATTCGATTTACCATTATTTTTCGAATTGCACCCTAATTAGACAAGCAAATTCTACCTCGTGCATCGTCAATATCATAATGAATCCAACTTTATTTGTCGAATCGATTGGATTGTCAATGGGATTTTTTTGTGCTCGATTCAGTGTAAGAAAAATTAGTTTGAAAAAAATTCTGTTGATAACGTTTTACAGTAGCAAAATAACACAATGTTGTTGAAGAATAACGTATCTGTTTTGTATAGTAACACTATGCTGTATGTAACTATATAACATACAATGAAGTAAAGTGACGCTTCATATAAGACCAAAAAGCACGTCGTACTTTCGCTGGAAAAAAAGCAAAGGGTATTTTCGTCAAATTCTATTTTTGGGTCCTTTACTCAGATTTTTACAAAAAGTGGGTCTCTTAAACTTATTCATTTTCTGACAGGGTCTGACAGGTAAATGAAAACTTTAGGGGGGCCTGAACAGAAATCTTCTCATAAAATTATTGGGACGCCCGAAATGAAAAAGTGTTGATAAAATTAGCGGGACGGAGGGGAGTCGTATTTTGGCACACCTATGTGTGTGCAATAAAATTAATTGTTATTAAATAATTTTTGTAAGTAATATACTAAAAATAAATTTGGTAGTTATTATGAAATTAAGGAAGGTATGTGGTGATGGGAAGGTGGGTTGAGTGGGTTGGTCACCAACCCACTTCACCTACCCATTATTATTATTATAATAAATATTTAATTATAATAATATTATATGTTATTAGATAGGCTATTGCCTATAAATAGCATAGGGTAGATGCGATAGAAACACACCAACACCAAAATAAAAGCCTAAGAGAATAGAGAGAGGAAAGAAATAAAGGGTTTGTTCGGTATTTGCTCCGACTATAAAGAGAGATAGTTGTGTTTTCTCCTTTATAGATTGAGAGGTTGTAACCCCTATTTTTACCACAGTTATAAATTTACCTCGCCCGTGGTTTTTTTACCCCAAGTTAAAAAGGGTTTTCCACGTAAATTCCCGTGTCCATTTCATCCTCAGAGTCATTTCTAATTCCGTTAAGCTGTCCATTTCGCAAACACAGTGGTATCAGAGCCAGCCGTGATTGATATTCCAATTATGCTCTGTGGTTGCAGCTTTGTCTGATCTTCCACATCAGAAAGGATATCGAAAAGGTTTATCGTTACGGAAGAGTTTTTTGGCAATCGTGTTGGACTGTGTAAGTAAGTTTGTCTAGGTGGCTGGTGCCAAGCGGGACACATAGTGACCCCACCAGATCTCATCTGGGAATTTACTTAGAAGGGTAATTTTGTCTTGAAAGCTGGTCGCTACCCTTTCTGCAAATTATCTGATCAGTACTATTTAGCTAGACTGTCGAATTTCTCCGACGATAGCGACGTGGAAAAAATGGTAGCTAAAAATGAAATTGAGAAATTCACGGAGAACTACTCACTGTGGAAAATGAGGATAAAGGCAATTTTACTCAAAGAAAATTGTCTAGAGGCGCTCACTGGCAGACCAACAACTATTGTTAGTGATGCCAAATGGAGGAAGATAGACTGGAGAGCCATCGCCAATATTCATCTGACCTTAGCAGATGACATATTATCAAGTGTAGAAGAGAAGACTAGTGCGAAAGAAATATGGGACCATCTTGAGAAGTTGTATCAAGTCAAGTCACTCCACAGCCGAATTTTCCTGAAAAGAAAATTATACCATCTACGAATGGAAGAATCTTCTTCAGTGACCGAGCAAATCAATAAGTTGAATACTTTGTTATCCCAACTTAAAGACTTGGACTACAAAATAGAGCCAAGTGAACGTGCCGAGCTTCTACTGCAAAGCCTGCCAGACTCCTACGATCAACTTGTCATCAATCTGAGCAACAACCAAGCTGCGGGAAAACTTATGTTCGACAATATTGCAGTTGCGGTTCTCGAAGAAGAAAGTCGACGCAATAACAAAGAAGACAAGTTGATAACGTCCCCAGGTGGGAGCATTGGCAGTAACGAGGGCAAGATCAGGAGCACGTGATCCAAACATGAGCCGAAAACGGACAAGACCTGGAGAGTCTGGTCCAAGTGGGAGTCAAAACGGCAAAACCTTGTTACGAAAAATAAGAAGGCTATAAAGTGTTACTACTGTGGCAAGAAAAGGTCATCTGAAGAAAGATTGTTGGGCTCTAAAAAAAATCTCAATGCCCAAGGAAATGCCGCCAACACTACCGACGATGGAATTGCCTTGGTGTGTGAAGCCGCAACCACTATTGCTGAAAAGGGAAGATTCAACGACATGTGGCTCATGGACTCTGCAGCTACTTTTCACATGACCTCTCGAAGGGAACGGTTTCACCAATACGAGCCAACCTTTGGAGGGTATGTTTACAGCTGCAACGACCAGGCTGAAGATTGTTGGGTCGGTACGATTCAAATAAAGATGTACGATGGCACTGTGCGTACCATCCATGCTGTCCGACATGTGGAGGCTTGAAGAAAAATCTGTTGTCCGTGGGGCAACTGGATGATCTTGGTTTCAAAATTGAATTGGAGAATAAGATCATGAAAGTTTCCAAAGGAGCACTGGTGGTAATGAAGGGAGAAAAGATAGCTGCAAATCTATACATGCTAAAGGGAGAGACTCTGCAAGAAGGGCAGGCATCCGTTGCCACGACAAGTTCAAATGAAAAACTACGATGACTTGGCACAAGAAACTTGGTCATATGTCTGCACAGGCATGAAATTCTTGCGCAAAAGAATCTACTTCCTGGTCTCACGACTGTGACGCTACCATTTGCGAGCATTGTATTGTGAGCAAGCACATCGCCTGAAGTTCTCCACTTCAAATTCTAGAAGCAAAGAAATTCTAGAATTGATCCACTCTGATGTATGGCAAGCACCGGTTGCGTCCCTGGGAGGAGCTAGCTACTTCGTATCATTCATAGACGACTACTCCAGGAGATGCTGGGTGTACCAATCAAGAAGAAGGACGAAGTGTTTCCTATCTTCAAAACATACAAGGCGCGAGTTGAACTTGAAAACCGGCAGAAAGATCAAGTGTCTCCGGTCAGATAATGGAGGAGAATATACTGGCAAAGAATTCACTGAATTCTGCAAAGACGCGGGCATCAGAAGGCAGTTCACCACGGCTTACACTCCACAACAGAACGGAGTGGCAGAGCGGTTGAATAGAACCCTGTTGGAAAGAACGAGGGCAATGTTGAGAACTGCGGGCCTAGAAAAGAAGTTCTGGGCGGAAGCGGTCTGTACTGCCTGTTATGTGGTGAATCGGGCTCCATCTACTGCTATAGAGATGCGACACCGATGGAAATGTGGACTGGTGCACCTGCAGATTATTCAAACCTCCATATATTTGGAAGTTCAATGTACGCGATGTACCACAACCAAGAAACAACGAAGTTGGATCCAAAGTCCAGGAAATGCCTATCTTGGGCTACGCTGATGGAGTAAAGGGGTATCGCTTTTGGGATCTCACTGACCACAAAGCGATTATCAGCAGAGATGTTATCTTCTTGGAGGATGGCGATCGAGAGCAAGTAAAAAATGATAGCAGTCCAAAAGGCGTGACAAAGACTACACCGATGAAAAGAAAATTGGAGCAATATACTTCTTCTGAAGCTGAACCGGCGCACGAAGCGCTCAACTAGTCGCATCTGAAGTACCGGATCTCTGGCGGTCATCACGCGAGCGTAGGCCGCCAAGTTGGCACTCAGATTATGAGATAGAGAGCATCGTGCATACTGTTTTTCTAACGGAGGATGGAGAGCCAACCACTTTCCAAGAAGCATTGAATAATTCAGATGCGAGTCAGTAGATTTCAACAATGCAAGAGGAATAGAAGTGCTCTATAAAAATAAGACATGGGAGTTGATGCCATTACCGCAAGGAAGGAAACCTATTGGCAACAAATGGGTCTACAAAATCAAGCGGAATGGTGATGACCAAGTAGAGCGATACCGTGCTAGACTGGTTGTAAAAGGATATGCTCAGAAAGAAGGGATTGACTTCAACGAAATTTTCTCACCGGTGGTTCAACTTACAACTGTCAGGGTGGTCTTGTCAATGTGTGCTACATTCGACTTGCATCTTGAGCAGCTAGACGTTAAAACGGCCTTTCTCCATGGTGATCTGGATGAAGAAATATATATGCTTCAACCAGAAGGTTCGAGGAACAAGGAAAAGAAGACTTGGTTTGCAAATTGATCAAATCTCTCTACGGGCTCAAACAAGCACCTCGATGCTGGTACAAGAGATTTGACTCCTTCATAACGAGTCTTGGCTACAACAGGCTATTCAGATCCTTGTGCGTATTTCAAGAGATTTGGCGATGACGATTTCATCATGTTGCTGTTGTACGTCGATGATATGCTGGTAGCAGGACCCAACAAAGGACGTATCGCCGACTTAAAGACTCAACTGGTAGTGAATTCGAAATGAAGGACTGGGGCCAGCAAACAAAATTCTTGGCGTGCAAATATCTCGAGAAAGAAGCAAGCGGAAGATTGGCTTTCCCAAAAGAATTATTTGAAGAAAATTCTGCGAAGGTTCAACATGCAAGATAGTAAGCCAATATCTACCCCTCTTGCTGCTAATTTCAAGCTGTCTTTGGATATGTGTCCTACTGACGAAAACGAGAGGATAGAGATGTTTCGACTGTCATATGCATCGGCGGTAGGAAGTCTAATGTTCGCAATGATCTGTACCAGACCAGACATTGCTCATGCAGTGGGAGTTGTTAGCCGATACATGTCCAACCCTGGCCGGGAGCACTGGAGTGCTGTTAAGAGGATTCTCAGATATATCAAGGGAACCTCAGATCTTGCCTTATGTTACGGAGGTACAGATTTTATTGTCCATGGTTTTGTTGATGCAGATTACGCAGATGAACTTGATAAAAGTAGATCACAACCGGATACGTGTTCAATCTTGCTGGCGATGCTGTAAGCTGAGTTTCAAAACTGCAGTCATTGTTGTAACGTCAACAACGGAGGCAGAATATGTCGCAGCTACGCAAGCCAGTAAAGAGGCAATATGGTTGAAGATGTTGCTGGAAGAACTCGGCCACAAACAAGAGAAAATTGTTCTCTATTGTGATAGCCAGAGTGCGTTGCATCTTGCAAGGAATCCAGCATATCATTCAAGAACCAAATACATTCGGTCCAATACCACTCGTTCGTGAACAAGTGGAAGAGGGGACTGTGGACATGCAAAAAGTTCACACGGCTGATAATCTGGCAGACTACATGACCAAAGCAATTCCTGTGGACAAGTTTATGTAGTGTCGTTCCTCATGTGGATTGACAGAACATAAGTAACATGCAAAGGCGAGCTAGAAGAATGGTGTGAAGATCTGATTGGTCTTCAATCAAATCTTCAAGTGGGGAGATTGATGGGAATGGTTTGGGTCACCTTACCATTTGGATTATGGTTGTTATTATTATTATTATTATTATTATTATTATTATTATATTATTTAATTTTAATAATAATATTATATGTTATTAGATATGCTATTGCCTATAAATAGCATAGGGTAGATGCAACACACCAACACCAAAATAAAAGCCTAAGAGAATAGAGAGAGGAAAGAAATAGGGTTTGTTCGGTATTTGCTCCGACTATAAAGAGAGATAATTTGTGTTTTCTCCTTTATAGATTGAGAGGTTGTAACACCTGTTTTTACCCCAGTAATAAATTTTCTACCTCGCCCGTGGTTTTTTACCCCAAGTTAAAAAGGGGTTTTCCACGTAAATTCCAGTGTCCATTTAATCCTCACAGTCATTTCCAATTTCGTTAAGCTGTCCATTTCGCAACATGTGGTTGGATAAGTTTTTTTTTTATTTTTTAATAGTAATTAATGTAGAAAAAAATCCTAATGGTCAATTACAGACATTGACTGTTTCTATCCATCTTAAATTCTTTATAAAATAGTATAGATAAAATTAAAAACCTCAAATAGAGTCTGGTCACAAAATTACAATTTATCAACAATAGGTATTACTTTACCATCAATATTCTAATAGCAAAAGTCATTGAATATATAACTAAAAGCAATTGATTTTTGCAGGGGAATTGCCTAAAGAACTAGGTTTGTCTATTATTACTTTGCTTTAAGATAATTTAACTAGTATACACTTACCACGATTATTTATTTAAATAGATTTAGTATGGACCAGAATCCCATTAGGTGAAATGAAACATGCATGAGGTAGGCCAACAATTTTCAGATCCGAATCAATTAAGATCTTCTTCTGGAAAATCATAAGTTGACGTGCTATATGATGAGATTATTTTAAACATAATTGTATTTAATAAGATCGATTATGGAACAAATCGTTGAAAATCATAGTTCAATAATAGTTGAGTTATACACCTGCCAGCTCATAAAGTTGTATTTAATTTAAAACTGTAACAGTTGGTTCTTTATTCATTTGTCTTTTCTATATAGGCAGCTATCAATAAAGACCCCAAGTATATAATGTTTTGATCAACCATTTCATAATCATTGGTTTAAAAATTATACGCGTGCTTTATTTAGCATTCTTATGTAGTGTTCCTTACAATATTCAATTTTATATTGGACGTGTCTATATTATTTCTCGCCAGCTGGAAATATAATATGCGCCCATTTTATGAATCGGGAACTTTTTTCAGTTATTTTTAGCTTTTTAATCTGTTTTAAAAAATGTTGGCTCTTGTTTGCACCCCTAGTCAAGAAACATATATTCAAAGTATTTGCATACATAATCAGTACATTTGTAGTGAAATCATATTATGACTCCTACGTAATACGGAACAATGTCAAATGTTACTACAATACAACTTGTAGATCTACGACCGCCATTCGACTCGGAATTGACATGTGTTTATGCGTGTGTGTTTCGATCCTTGATCCGACGGCTCACACTTGACCTGAGACTTAGTGATTTCCAGCATGAATCAGTTCCTTCAAGAACAGTGGTCGTCGGGCCAATTTTCCGGCCATCTCCCGGCCTACATCCGGCGAGTTTAGGCTCGTGATTTCCAACACACCTTTTATATACTATAATTTTTATTCATATATATTGATTTTTTTTACTATTTGTTTTTTCACATATCTCATTCGCTGGATGCAGATCTCAACGTTCGGACAAAATCCCAAACTAGTCAAAGACCAACGCTCATAAATTATATTGCATGTTGTTCGTGTAATGACGATCATTATAATTTTTTTATATATCGATTGCTGTAATTTAACCTTCTAGTACGTCTCGTAATTCAATATTTCGAGTGGAGAAGATCTGCATTTAATGTCAATCTTAATATTAATTGTTTTCTAATTTTAATTTATTTGATTTCAACCTAATATTAAATGCTTACATTACATCATCGCCATTTATCATTGCGCAATGATTTGTAATAACTATTACATATTAAATATATCAAAACTTCCAATGTTACACAACACATACTGACCCATACACATACACGTGTGTGTTGTTCAACGAACATGAGATTGATATTAAGGTCACAGATAGCCATATAATATAAACAATTACGACACTAACCGTTGAACTAATCATATGATTTAGGAGGTAACTGGACGAGATTGAATATGTCCTTGGGAGTTGACATGATGTATATCTTTAACAGGGACCCATAAAACATTTATCAAGTGTAATGCTTACCAGGACTATAATCGCAAAAAACTAATATAATATTTATACAACAAAAATATGTATAGAAAAAAGCCAACCTAAATCATTTATGCTTACAAAATGTCAAATCAAGCATGCGCTTCTCGTACAGGTGAAAAACTTGACAATGATACACTAAAACTTCTCACAGTAACAACACAATATGCAAAATGCAGAAAACATGCATCAGTGATAATAGAAACACAGAGTCCATCGAAATCTTCGTTTTTCTCGATATCATAAATCGCGGGGGAAATTGTTGATCTGCCCTTCTTCGAGTACATCTTTACCATTCGCCTTGTAACTTATTCTTAGACGCATGACAAGGGATTTCTGAAACCATAATAGGGATATATATGATCTTTTGTATAGTAAAAAGCTGACAGAGATGGGATTTTAAATGCATTCATCAGTGTAAAAATGTGTAATAAGTGTTTGTACCTTCCCATGTTGGCTGTTTGTAACTCTCAGTTTCTGTGTGATGGATCCATTACCGTTACTAGGAAGCGTATTTCCACTCGCGCGGATCCAAGTGTAATTGAAGGAACTGCAGATAGGTAAAAGATAGTATTGAATGTAATATGATTTAAGTAGTTTGCTTTCAAGATTTTGTGCAATTTATATCAAATAGAAGCCCATACTTGAGTAAATATATAATGAAAGGTAAGAAAACTTTAGTTTACCTTAGGAACAGCTGCCTGAAACACGAAATTTGGATATATGTTGGACGACTTGTTGGTAAATTGAGCCTCGATGAGCGTCGTCTGAGGGTTAGCGGGCTCCTTTGAGAAGTTGAAAGTTATTTTCAAGGAGTCGCTTTCATATGCTGTTATGGATGGGTAACTTATGCCTTTGGTTTCTGCAGCTGAAATCAATGATTTCACTGATCTAAAATCTATAATTGATGAGCCTAAATGAGATTATATGAAGAGTTAAAAAAATACCAGGGATCGATTGGCTAGTTCCAAGACCATCTAACAGATCGATCACTGAAGACGACTTCCCTGTCACGGCAGGAGAAGAAGCTTGCTTTGAAGGCGTAGTGGAGGCTAATCCGTTATCTGATGGAGTAATGTTGCTTTCAGTTGGAGATAACATATCGAGCACGGACGAGCTACTGTTAGCTGGTGGAGTTGTCCCGATCGACAAGAGATCGAGCAATACATCGGTGCCACTCTTTGGGCTTGATTAGTTCCTGCAAAGATAATATGTATCGAATCAAAAACCCCAGATGCAGAGAATTAAACTGATGTCACAGATGCCAAGCATAGAAAATATACTTGGAGCTTATTTAAGTGATTCAGATGATTCTGGAATTTTTGCATGATTACGGATGGTCGATACTTCAGAGAAGTTGAATACTAATAGCGTATCTCATAAGGTTGAGAAGCAAGAATGTACCTTGTGAAGGGGACATATCAACGCCAAGAAGATCTGTAAGAAAATCTCCACCTGAATCAGAGGTAGTAACCGGAATGTCATCTGAGCTGAGATCGAGCAAATCGACAAGTGGTGGCGCGGTACTTTTGAACATGCAGGGAAACGACTTGAGAGCTTTAATAAAGCAATCAAACACATAGCTCGGGTCATGGTATCTGAAGAATGACGTCCAAGCGCAGTTTCTATTACATCCACGGCATCAGACTCCGTAACCTGCACCATATTTTATTACTATTCATTATGGTATTAAAATAATTCTTACACGTCATCAGTTCCATTTTCCTTCATTTCTTTCTTTCTTCTATTGGATGGAAACTAGAACTCAGACAAGACAAGAACCATTCCGTACTCTACACACAAGATTGGTTGACATCATCTTCAAAAATGCCCGATATATATAGTACATTAGACGATTAAATTGATACAAAAAATTCATACTATCTAACTATCCATACTTAAAACAGAACGAATGTGCTTACTCACAGTTATGGGATCTTCTTCTTCAATACCATTGGCATTACTAATTAATAGCTCCCCATACTCCCCAATGCACCATACGGTAACTCGAACAAGAGTTTCCTGGAGAAGACATAGCCACCAAAAAATGATCAGACGAGATTGTAAAAGAAAATCGAATAGCGACAGTTATGTGAATAGTTACACTATACCTGCTCACCAGCGGTTTGTACGGCCTTGTAAAGTGATCTAACAGTGTAGCCATGGAGGTCAGGAGCATAGTAATTACAACTATAAGGGCATGCCAAACCTCATCTTCACAAAATTTCCAGCCTGCAGCGAATATCAAGACCATGAGAGTCAGAAAGCTTATCTTCAGTTCGAAGATGTTATTTTTAAATTGAATTTGAGATTGATTACATTAGCAGGAAAAAAGGTCGTACCTCTAGAAGAACCTTGACCATTTGGTCAATGTACC
This sequence comes from Craterostigma plantagineum, assembly GCA_027422505.1. Taxonomy (NCBI): domain Eukaryota; kingdom Viridiplantae; phylum Streptophyta; class Magnoliopsida; order Lamiales; family Linderniaceae; genus Craterostigma; species Craterostigma plantagineum. The sequence goes on along the minus strand of JAPQWV010001933.1, from coordinate 41,492 downwards.
ATTTCTTTTCAGCAGAAAACCTGAATAAACAACAGCCGCATATGTAATTAATTATGAACTATAAAAGTTTATGATCCCTATAGGAAGTCTCGAAAACAAAAAAGTTCAAAGTTCATATGAAGAAAGGGATGAGATACAAAATAGTACAGGCAGTGCAGGAGAAATGATGTTGTTTACATCCAGTTTCAGAAGTATTATTGCATATCAACTTGAAGCTGCAAACCTACCTGTGTCTATAAGCACTCGTATCCTATAATTCGAATGTCAAACAATAAATTCAGCTTTATATGACATCACACTCAATTGTTTCTATCGCTAAATGAAATCGCAGAACCATATGCAGCACAAAAAGCATAATGCATTACATTATAGAAGAATCAATCACATTAGGAACAAAAGCATATGATTCGTTTGCAAGGACAAAGAATCAGATCTTTATTCATTTATTTATTTGACTTACTTCTCCACATATAGAGCAGATTTTGGCTGTCAGGTCTCCCTTAAATTCTGCGTCACTCACTTCAAGATAATCAACCAGCTCCTTTGTCAATGACTTCGCGTTATTTTCATTTACCAGAAGGTAAACAAGCTCAAGTGCTCTTTTACGAATTGAAGCATCTGAATCCTGCGAATCAAATAATAATCCATGAGTGGCCAAACTAACGGACAATAGCAACTAACCAAGATAAGAGTAAATGTTCTCCAAGAGGAACAAAAAACCATTGACTGGCTAAAAGAGAAAGTGATGACTGTTTAGGGGTTTGATCAGACACTGAAGATCTACCCGTACAAATGAATAGTTCTGAAATAAACTTAAAACATCGTAAATAGATGACATATTTTATACTACCTTCACACATTCTAGAATTGTGTTTCGATGCCTCTGAACTGCTTGACTGTCTAAGGCAATAGCTCTCATCAACATGTTCAATGCAACATATCTGAAATGGCATTTTGACTTCGTCAGACAAATGTCTAAGCCAGTAAAAATGGGAAAATGGTAAATGATAGAGACATTTTATCTTATATAGCAGTCCAGCTTTGCAATTATATAGTAGTTGGGGGATAAAGAATGATCCTGATAAAAAAAAAAGAATATCGAAACTCTGTGAAACCAACCAGTAAAGATGACCTGATATATTATCACGGCTGGACAAAAACTTCCCAAAATATTGATAGCCAGAACACGTAACCCACTATTCTCTTCAATGCTCATTATTGTAGCAACACATTCATATAGGATGGCATTGCCAGCGTTTTTGTTTGATTCGGTTTTGTTGCCACCTACAGCACAGAAATAGGTGTTCAACGTTCCTTGTGATCACTGATCAAGCGAAAATAGAGTCGTAGTCACTAATATACTTCAAACAATTATTATCCTACGGAGATTACATATATAGAGTGCATGTAACAAATACTACATGAAACGGCCCAAACCATTTTCACCTAGAATACCCGATGAAACCAGCCATGAAGTGCAGTAAATTTCGTAATTATGAACAAAATCACGTCCAACATAAGTGGTAAGTCATGCTTAATATATGAATGAACTCTTAACCAAAGTTGGTCAATCAAACATGGAATTACCTGGGCAAGAATATCATTCATGGTATCACTGGCATCGGCATCTCCTTGGCCCAAAATGCACAAAGCTTGAGCAGTCTAATATGAAGAAAAGGATCTGTAATCCCAGAAACATCATACTCAGGTGCATACGGACTGTTTGCCAGATCCCTAAGAAATCTGACTAGGCCGTCTAAGCATTTCTAGAGGCATAAAAAGAATATAGTTAAAATCTTCGCAATGGATCGATTTTAATATATCTATAAAAAGCCAACACCAGAATAAAATATTGTTTCAAAATGCGATTTCACCTTCTTCAAATGCTCAAGTGCCTCTTCACTGACTTTACACATTTCCGTACAAAGTCTGACACCAGTTATTAAGACTCCATGGTGCTTTTCCTTCAACAAGGAAGCAGCAGGATTGAAAAGTTCTCTGCCAAGTCGGGTACTTTTCTTATAATCCTTATAGAGCATAAAGCTGCCTGTTTGATCACACATAGACTGGGTCACTAAAGGCATTAAGTGTTTCAGGGATCTAAACAACTTCAATTCTTGAGTTACATCTGAAATGAGCAAAAAGAGTCAAGCTCAATAGTAACAATCTCCAGGGAACATGCTAGAAACAAAACTCCCTGGAACAAGTTTTGAAGCCTCCACACGATTACATATAAAGTAAAATCCGATAATACCTCTATTTTTTAAAATATCAGAAAAGGCAGAAGAGTTACTTTTTTTCGAATATTTGGATCTCTGAACTGAAGTAATCTTTCAACTTCTGGAGCAAGATCACGTGCCATTTCTGCAGAACAGATATTCCCAAGGCACAAAGAGCCAGCCCGACTATATACTGGTTCGTGTGATTTAAATCTCTGTGAAAAAGTTAAGGAATATCTATGCATTCTAACCTCGTGATTACTGAAAAAAATAAGTAAACCATGAAGAGAACCCTCCAATATCAAAATCAATTGAAATGGAAAATTTGTCAACTTGATGCTAATTCATTTCCTTATTTTGCACCAACGGGGCGTGCGCTCCAGATATAGTACTCCTTTGTCCCAAACTAATAAATAAATAAACAATAACTACAAAAAAATGGATACTGTTTTATCGAGTTGGTGACGAGCATCAGCACTTCTTGTCTCTCGTCAAGAAGCAGCATAAGTCCAGATATCCAATCCTTTTCTCCGGAAAACCCGGAGAAGCAATTAACTTCAAGCATTCCATCTGCCCAAAATGCGTAGGGTAACCAAGCATGTGGATGAACATGAGCTTCGCCATATTACGATGCCTGTAATCTTGATCGTTCTCACTAATTGCTGCTCGAATAGCAGCACATTCTTTCCTCACAACAGCACGTTCCTCGGCTGCAGTCTTACAAGCACGAATTGCCGGATCATGTCCCTTTAACAAAAACAAAACAGCTTAACTTTTCGCATCCAATATGAAAATTCAATGGCACAACTCCTTCATTGATACCTCATGAAATACATAGGAGCCTTCAATAAACGACATTTATCAATACATTCGCATCAAAGTAAATGATCAATCAAGGATACAAAAATTGCAAAAAAATGATCGCAATAGACCTCAATTCAATTTTTATCGGATTAACGCTTATAAATCACGGAAAATCCAATCCCAATCAACGAAAATTGGCACATTCGATCCATCAGCTGTCCAATACAAAGCCCTACCCTGCATACACTATAAAGTACAAGCACATCCAAACGATAGGAACTAACCTCAGCCGCGTGCCTGAAGAAAACGGATTCATGACTGAACTCTTATTCAAGCTCCCGGGCAGCTCAATCAGATCCAAATACAATCAACCCCTTCTCAGATTGAAATCGAGCCCACGCCAAATCAACAGAAGAAGTGCATACGCGAATCGAACAAGCGAACGAAATCGATTACGATTAGGCAGAATTCAATAGATCGAGATTCGGATCTGGGAAGGCGACTATTTTCTGTTATATACGTGAGCTTACTCTGAGATAATTAATTATCATTTTTAATTTTCTCTTTTTACTTTTTTTTAACTGCTCGGTGGTGCCGAAGGTGTGAAAGTTCTTGTTTCGCAAGACAGACAAGTGAGTTCCAGATATTAAAACACTAAACATAAAGAAATAAATAGTAACAATATAAATGTCAGAAAATGTTTTCAATGAATTTAATTAAATTAATAACGAATAAGTGATCGTCTCATAGGATAATTCAAGTTATCGAGTCATATCTTCATACAAATACCATGTATTCGAATACAATTTGATTCACAAATATGGACTACAAAGGTGTTGGATGACAGTGTAAATTTGGACTACAAAGGTTTTGGATGAATGAAATATCCCTAGAAATTAAGAGCCGTCAAAATGGCACCCAGCCCACGGGCCGGGCCCCGCCCTGCCTAAGAGGCAGGTTGGGATGGGATTTTTAAGGCCCGCCAGGGCTAACCCGCGTGGTGGGCCTAGCCCGCCCGGTCCGCGGCCCGCTTGCGGGCGGGCTAGGCCTCAATTTTTGAAGGCCCGCAACATGGCGGGGCCAGCCCCGCCCGTCCCGCCAAACAGCGGGCGGTGGCGGTACTACTAGAAACTAAGACCATAAACCATAACTATCATATCGGTTGGTTACAATAGAACATATAAAGCACAACATAATTCAACTATACAAAAGCCCAGTATAATTAATATGACCTCTTCAATTGAGTTAATTTATAGCGGGCTTCCACTCTAATAATGGGCTCAGTTATTAATATCAGGCTGTAAAAAAAACCAAACACAATATTACACATTATATTTATATATTTGTAACGAATGTTGTAGACAATGCCAGCGTGGACAAAGATGACAGCTCTGCTACTTGCGTGGCAGCGGACTCACGAAGCATTGACTGTACATAGTGTTTGTATAGCTGTATTTACATTTTACATTATTTTTCAGGTGTTAATTAGTGTTTGACTGGTATATATAGCTGTACAGACCACATTCTCAAACATAAGCGAAGATATATTTTTCATTCTTCTGTTTTCTACAAAAGCAACATGGTATCAGAGACACAGTCTCGATCAAATCTGTGATCGATTCGAAGTTCTAGCTTGAATTCATAACAAGTTCTACTGCAATTCTATCTCTATTTCTACTAGTTCTGCAAAATGGAGGAAATTGAAGCACATGTGTTGCACCTCCAATTGAAAATCGCAAAAAGGAAGAAAACATGTATCTTCATGGATCGGAGTCTCCTGGAATGGTTTTAGTCACAAATTTGCTGCACAGCAACAATTATGCAGCCTGGAGTCACGCAATGATGATAGCGTTGGGAGCTAAGAAAAAATTAGGTTTCATTGATGGACGAGTTACAGAGCCTGCGCGAGATGATCCTAATCGCGATGTTTGGGAGCAGGTGAACTTTATGATCGTCTCGTGGATTCTAAATTCGATGACTAAGGAGATTGCTGCTGGATATGCTTTTTGCGAGGGTTCTATGGGAAGCACTGAAGGATAGGTATGGCACTTCGAATGGACCTCAGATTTTTAATCTACAGCGGGAGATAATTCAATTACTCAAGAAAATTTGCCGTTAGATCTATATTTTTCTAAGCTGAAGAGGTGTTGGGATGAAATCAGCTATGTAGATCCTCCAGTTCAATGTGTCTGTGATGCTAGGGCATGCATTGAAAAGAAGGAGAAAAGAAATCGATTGATGCAGTTTCTGTTGGATTAAATGAACACTATGATGGTGTGAAAAATCATATTCTAATGATGGATCCTATGCCTGATGAGAACAAGGCTTATTCTATGGTTATGAGTGTTGAAAACCAGAGGAAAACTAGCATGTTTATGCAAGATTCGGGGCAAAACAATGCATTTCTTGTACACAAGAAAAGTGATGCAAAGCGATTTTCTGGCTCGACTTCATTCATGAGTAAGGAAGAGAAGCGAAAGCTTTGGTGCGATCATTGTAAAAGAAATGGACATAGCAAGGATATGTGCTTCAAGATACATGGACTCCCGGATTGGTGGAATGAATACAAGGAAAAGGCGAGTAAAACACCTCAGAAATTCACATCTAACTCTGACAAAAGGCAAGCGATGAACGTGGCAGATTGCTCTCTTGGAGTTCCTAGCAGTGAACATACTCACCTACAAACTATAATGGCAAACCTGAACCTGCTTCAGAATGAGGTTGGGAGGATCTTGAAGGGAACGAATACAACACACCTCAGGGATGCAGAACAGGTTAATTTTGCGCACTTGCATGACTTTGCAGGTATGAACTCTCATCAAAACTTGAATGTTGCTAATTCAATAGACACACGGTTCTGGATTTTGGATAGTGGTGCTACGAATCACATGTGCTCTGACCTTTCCCACATGAAACATCCCAAAATCATCACCCAATTCACCCCTATATACCTACCGGATGGAAGCATCAAATCTGTCAAACATATTGGGGATGTGGAATTCACAGCCCATTTTCAATTACTTGAATGCCTTCATGTTCCTGAGTTCAGATACAATCTTATATCCATACATAAACTTGCAAGAACCAATGGTATTGACACCTTTTCTCCTCCAACTGTTGTGTTTTACAGGACCAATCGACTAAGAAACTGATTGCTGTGGGGAGGGTAGCAAACAGGCTGTACATTCTTGACAACAGCTCATTCAACCCCGACAAAATTCAGTCAGTCAGTCACTTTATGTTTCCCATATTCCTAATCAGAATCTAGCCAATAGTTTCATACATAGTTCGAATAATACAAACCTTCTACCTAGCCATATATGGCACAACCGTCTAGGACATCCGTCCGCTGATGTTATGAAACATATGAATCTCATCAATGATAATGGTACTTTCAGTGAAGTATGTGATGTCTGTCCAGCCGCTAAACAACACCGTTTAAAATTCCCCACCAGTACAAGCCACACTTCTAGTTGCTTCGAATTGTTACATATTGACATATGGGGACCCTATAAATACCCTACGCACAATGGCTCTCATTACTTTTTGACCATTGTCGATGACCATAGCAGATCCATTTGGACCTTTCTTATGCACCTGAAGTCACAAACAGCAAGCCTACTTACCAAATTTCTCACCCTAATAAAAAATCAGTTCCAAAGTTCAGTGAAATTCATTCGAAGCGACAATGGAACTGAGTTTACTAGCACCTTGCCAAAATATCTTCAATAACCTTGGCATCATTCACCAAAAATCTTGCCCTTACACGCCCAACAAAATGGAATAGTTGAGCGCAAACACAAGCACTTGTTGCAAGTTGCTCGGGCCCTCATGTTCCAATCTAATCTACCTAACCAATATTGGGGTGATGCCATACTTACAGCCACATATATCATAAACCGTCTTCCCACATCACTACTTCACTGGAAGAGCCCATATGAGATTCTACACAGAAAATTGCCAAACCTCAGCCACATAAGATCTTTTGGCTGCTTGTGTTTTGCTACAAATACGTTGCCTCATAAGGACAAGTTCAGTCCTAGGGCCATCAAGGGTGTTTTCTTGGGTTATCCCTCGGGTCAAAAAGCCTACAAAATACTTGATATCCAAACAAGGAACATTTTTATCTCGAGAGATGTGATATTTCATGAAGAGATTTTTCCTTTTCTCACAGTCTCTGCTGATATCACTTCTCTTGATGATGTTTTGCCCCATTCTGCCACAGACATACACCTTGATTCATCTACCACATCTATCCCTTCCAGCCCCACTCATAATTCTGTCTTAAACCATGATGAATCTTTTCTTGATTCACCAAATATTGCTGCCCATGATGACTCTGTTTTAGATTCCCCAAATAATTCCACCTCAGTCAATCCTCCTTTTTGTCTTCTAATCCTACACCTGTCATATCTGAGTCAAATATTCAGTCCAATATTCCCACCACCAAAAGAGGATCCAGAAATAAAAGGCCACCCAATGGATGTCCGAGTATGTGTCTTGTAATGTGCATGCCGGTTCTGCGGTCTCTTCCTGCTGCAATCAGGTATTTTCCTCACCTTATTTCCCTCAAACCTATCCCTTTGTTATTAACCACTGTCTATCTTTCAAGTACATGTGTTTCTTGGCTAAGCTAGACACTATCAAAGAGCCACGTGACTACGAGAGGCTAAGAATTCAAAGGATTGGGTACAAGCCATGAGTACCGAGCTAGAGGCTCTTGACAATAATGAGACTTGGGACATTGTTGAACTACCAAAAGGCAAGAAAGCCATGGGTGCAAATGGGTATTTAAGGTTAAATACAATGCGGATGGCTCGGTAGAAAGGTATAAAGCTCGCCTTGTTGCTAAGGGATATAGTCAAACGGAAGGGGTTGATTACTTGATATTTTTGCCCCCGTTGCTAAAGCCGTCTCTGTGCGCATCGTGATGGCTCTTGCCGCAGCCTATTGCTGGCCATTAGAGCAATTAGACATCAATAATGCTTTTCTCCATGGTTGTTTGGATGAAGATGTGTACATGAAGTTGCCGCAAGGATATCATGTGACTGGAGACAATCGTGTATGCAAGCTCAAAAAGTCTTTATATGGTCTTAAGCAGGCCTCACGACAATGGAATGCCCGCTTCACTTCGCAGCTGCAATCATATGGCTTCCATCAATCTCCTCACGATCATTGTCTTTTCATTCGTAAGACAAATACGGTTTTCTTGGTCTTACTAGTGTATGTCGACGATGTGCTCATCACTGGATCTTCCATGGATGAGATCACACGGGTAAAGGAGTTTTTGGACTCAACTTTTACCATTAAAGACCTTGGTCCCGCAAAATTCTTTCTTGGGATTGAAATTATTCGCACGCAGCGTGGAATTTATCTTAATCAACGTAAGTATGTTTTGGATCTTCTTGCGGCTGTTGGGATGAGTGGTGCTAGACCTTCGAGCACCCCTTTGCCAAAGAATCATTATTTCCCTCGAGAAGATGCTTGCGGCTCACTGCTTGATAATCCCTCTCGATATAGAACTTTGGTTGGCCAACTTTTATATCTTGGTTTTACACGGCCGGATCTTACTTATGCCGTCCAACAGTTGAGCCAACACACGCATGCCCCTCGCACGGCTCATTGGACTGCAATGCTACAAGTTCTTCGATATTTGAAGTCATATCCTTCGCATGGATTATTTTACTCTGCTGAGAATAATCTACGTCTTGCAGCTTATAGCGACTCAGATTGGGCTGCGTGTCACGTCACTCGGCGATCTCTTACTGGATATTGCATCTTTCTTGGGAGTTCTCTTATCAGTTGGAAACAAAGAAGCAAAATACCGTGTCTCGATCTTCGGCAGAGGCCGAATATCGCAGCTTAGCAGCCACCGTGTGTGAGTTAAAATGGATCAGTTATCTGTTGAATGATCTACAGGTATCAGCTTCTTTACCAATTCCTTTGTGGTGTGATAATAAGGCGGCCATTCATATTTCTGAGAACCCCGTTCATCATGAACGGACTAAGCATATAGAGATCGATTGCCACATCGTTCGGGACCAATACAAGCTTGGTTTTATTTCGTTGCATCATGTCTCTTCTCGGCTTCAACTCGCAGACGTGTTCACCAAATCTTTGAGCTCATCAATGTTTTCATTCTTAGTTTCCAAGTTGGGCTTGCTGAATTTTCACCAAGCACCAACTTGTGGGGGGGATGTAACGAATGTTGTAGACAATGCCAGCGTGGACAAAGATGACAGCTCTGCTACTTGCGTGGCAGCGGACTCACGAAGCATTGACTGTACATAGTTGTTTGTATAGCTGTATTTTACATTTTACATTATTTTTCAGGTGTTTAATTAGTGTTTGACTGGTATATATAGCTGTACAGACCACATTCTCAAACATAAGCGAAGATTATATTTTTCATTCTTCGTTTTCTACCAAAGCAACATTATTTCATCCACAATATGCAGAGTAGTTCTATACTCGATTAAGTGGGAATACTAAAAATTGTAAAGAAATAAATAATGATTGACTAAGATAAGTGTCTCTAACAATATACGTCTATTCAAACAAAACATACAAGATAGCATAGCTTTATTCTAACCTACACATATGAAAGTGTAGTATAGTTTCATTGTGTGTTAACTCTATATATTGCTTAGACATCACACGAGATTATAATTCTTTATCTAGACGATCAACATTAAGCTCGGTACGTGCTTGAAATCTTTTATTGACTATAGATTAGGTAAGAAACGTGGTTGTCGTCCATCAATTTCATATTCCGCTACTTTAATTGACTAAGAGCAAGCTCCTTCTAGATGGGGACAATTTAGTATACCCATTATTTGAATTGAATGGAAGAAATGTCTATCTCATACATAATGATATATACATTGCGATTAAAAAAAACAGAATTGAAACTTGCTTAATATTGAATATATTTAGGATGAGGCATTTCCTAATAAACTATAGATGCGTACTTGATCTGATTTGATAAATAGATAACATAGATATTTAATATCTTATCGAAAACCCTAAAACCTAATATTCATCGTCGCAAGCAGACTAGTTTCTTACACGAAAAACGAGAACAAGAAGAGTCAACGGTCAACTAATTAAACCTGTAAATAAAGTTCAGAGGCTTCTTCCTATTCGATATTTCCTTTACACCTTCTCCTCACTTTCTTCAATCAACTTCATTTGCTTCTTCTCCAAACAAAGGTGACCGAAATCTTTATTATTTTATTTGTTGCATGCCACGTTATTATTATTATTTTAAATTTATATAACTTTCAACGTCAAATAATCAACGTTCAACTTTCTACAGCTGCTTATAATAAATAAAGTGCCAAACCAAAACCTGTATATATAAATAAAGACCTCTCACTTCATTCATTTCCTTCACACTAAAATCTCATATCCAAGAATCTATTCCTTTCCCAGTTTCTCAATTTCGCCAAAAATGGATACTTATTATGAAGAAAATCTCAAGCCTGCAAATAATCTGAGTGATGAAGGTGATGATTCTCTAAGCAGACACGATGATGACGTGGAAGGCGGCGATTGCGTTGAAGACGAAGAAGAGTTCTCCTTTAGTTCGTCGTTCGGCGATCTTTCAATAGTATCGGCCGACGAAGCGTTCGCCGGCGGTCAGATAAAGCCCACTTTCCCCTTATTCAATCAGACAAGTTTCGCTTTCGACGACGAAGAAGAAGACCTGCCCAAGAAACCCACGTCAAGAAAATCTTCGTCCAGACAAAAGAAACCGCGACGGCGCGTCGTCCACGGCGGTGGAGGTGGCGCCGTCGTCGCCGGCGACCTCGGAAGCATGTAAGAAGAGCAACTCGACCGGGTTTTCAAAGATATGGAGGTTCAAGGATTTCGTCTCGAGGAGCAACAGCGACGGCCGCGACGCCTTCGTGTTCCTAAACGATGCCCACGCGCCGCCGAGAGAGAAGAGCGTGGAGCAGTCGGAAAAAGTCAAAGTCAACAAGTTAAGGAGGAAAACGACGACGTATTCTGCGCACGAGGTGTACTTGAGGAACAAAGCTAAAGAAGGGAAGAATAAGAGGTCGTCGTATTTACCTTACAGGCCCGAGCTGATGGGCTTCTTTACAAGCGTTAAAGTGGATTTTCCAAGAACGTTCATCCCTATTGAGAATCACATTGTATAACTTTTAACTATATTTTTTAGTCATCATTATTTCGTTGTAATATTTTAACGACCATCTAAATTGTGGGTCGAAATTATAGTAATTTGAAGTCTTCGCACCGAAATTGAAGGATTTTAAGACAACAAAAATCATAGGTAGAGCAATTTGAGGATATTTGTTTCGAAATTCGGCGTTGATTGTTCTCTATTTGCTTCGATTTTGAAACTTGCGATCCTAAGTTTTTCAACTTTCTAAAATAGTTATAATTTCACACCTTATTGTCCTAAAATTGCAACAGTTAAAATTTAAAATTAGGTTCCAAAATTAAAGGAGTAAACAAGTTTCATAGATGAAGCGATTGAAAGACAATAGGTGTTTGTTTTAATTTATAAATTTATTGTTGTAAAATAAGACAATAGGTGTTTGTTTTAATTATAAATTTATTGTTGTAAAATCGCAACTTTCTCAAGAAATTAGCTCATTTAAAGCTTATGTCCTGAAATTGGAACACTTTTTTTTTTTCTTTTATAAGGCCAATTTCCTAATAGAGAGACAATAAACTTTACGTCTTTCTTAGGCTCAAATACTCATCCATCGTTTTATTGCAATGCAATGCAAGAAAACCCATTACGACACACGCATAAAATACCCCGCGACGTCCTCAATAACGAAATCAAAGTAGAAAATCAACGGTAACTCATGCAATAAAGATTCAAAATACTCGATATTGTTCAATCATGCTTACGCACGTGTAGAACACTGGTGCACTTTTCGCAGGCTTTTCATTCTCCGTAGGCGGCGGAACACTACCACTTTCTCCGCCTTTCGTAGGCGGAGTTGCAGGCTCGAATGGCGGAGTCTTTCCTTCCGCAGGCGGAGAAGCAGGCCCGGATGGCGGACTCTTCCCTTTTGCAGGAGGTTTTGTTGGCGGAGACGCCGACTTTCTAGGCGACGGTGAACTCATAGGACTCACTTTAGCTCTCCCAGGTGGGGAAGCAAGCTCGAAATCAGGCCCTGATTGCGGACTTTTTCCTTTTGTGGGAGCTTTTGTAGGCGGAGACGCCGCTTTTTTTGGGCGATGGTGAACTCATAGGACTTACTTTAGCTTTACCGGGTGGAGACGCGGATTTTCTAGGCGATGTTGAACTCATAGGACTCGCTTTAGCTTTCTCAGGTGGGGAAGCAGGGTCGGATCGCGGACTCTTTCCTTTTGTTGGAGGTTTTGTTGGCGGAGACGCCGATTTTCTGGGCGATGGTGAACTCGTAAACTCTTAGTAGCTCTTTAGCTCTCCAGGTGGGGAAGCAGGCTCGAATCAGGCTCTGATTGCGGACTTTTTCCTTTTGTGGGAGCTTTTGTAGGCGAAGACGCCGCTTTTCTGGGCGATGGTGAACTCATAGGACTCGCTTTATCGTTTCCCGGGTGGAGACGCCGATTTTCTAGGCGATGGTGAACTCATAGGGCTCGCTTTAGCTTTCTCGGTGGAAAGCAGGCTCGGATTGAGGACTCTTTCCTTTTGTTGAGGTTTTGTTGGCGGAGATGTCGACTTTCTAGGGGATGGTGAACTCATAGCTCACTTTTTTAGCTCTCCCAGGTGGGGAAGCAGGCTCGATATCTGGCTCGGATTGCGGACTTTTTCCTTTTGTGGGAGCTTTTGTAGGCGAAAATGCCGCTTTTCTGGGCGATTGTGAACTCATAGGACTCACTTTAGACTTTTCAGGTGGGGAAGCAGGCTCGGATTGCGGACTCTTTCCATTTGTTGGAGTTTCGTAGGGGGAGATGCCGATTTCTGGGAGATGGTGAACTCATAGGACTCACTTTAAACTCTCCCGGATACGGAAGGAGGCTCGGATTGTGGACTTTTTTCCTTTTGTTGGAGCTTCGTAGGCGGAGGAGAACCCGCTTTTCTGGGCGATGGTGAAGTCGTAGGACTTTTTTTACCTTTCCTAGGTGCAGAAGCGGCGGGCTCGGAAACCGGGCCCTTCCCTTTGCGGGAGCTTTTGTAGGCGAGAGGAGACGCCGCTTTTCTGGGCGATGGTGAAGTCGTAGGACTCGTTTTACCTTTCCTAGGTGCAGAAGCGGGCTCGAAGACAAGCTCAGATTTGGGCCCTTCCCTTTAGCGGGAGCTTTTGTAGGTGGAGGAGACGCCGCTTTTCTGGGCGATGGTGAAGTTATAGGACTAGCTTTCTGAGGTGGAGATGCAGGCTCCAAGTCAGGCTCGGATTTCGGACTCTTCCCTTTCGCGGGAGCTTTTGCAGGTGGGGAAGACGCTTTTTTGGGAGACGGTGAACTCACAGGACTCACGTCAGCTTTCCCTCCCGGGCGTGGAAGCAGACTCGGCCTCGGGCTCGTAATCGTATTCGAATTGATCGCTCGTTCCTTCCTCTGGGGGCGGACTTATAAGGTACATATCATCAGTGGAGCCGTCGCCGTCGCCCGGGCCCACTTCCTCTGCCCCACAGAACAAGCCGTTCACGGCCCTCTTCGCCTCTTCCTCGCTCTTCTCCATTTGTAACCTTCCTCCACTCATCCCCGACAACCCCGAGCTCCAATTTCCCGCCGTCGAGGATCCTCCATCTGCATTCCTTCTCGCACTTCTCGTCGAGGAACGCAACAAAGAAGCCTTTGAAGCCGTCCTTTGCTCCACCTCGCAGATTACAGCGGCTGCTTTTTTGGATTCTTTCGCCACGGAGGCGAAGATCGTCGTGCCCGGGATTAAGTCCTTCCTATCTTCTTTGCCCGCCGATTTGCACGAGGTTTGTAAGTTGTCTTTTCCTCTGTTTTCGATAGAGTATCTCATCGGCCTCGGCCCTTCTTTGGCAATGGAGGACGACGAGTAGCAGAGGATGAGGAGAAGGGGATAATAGAGAAGAGGTTTCATCACCATTTTTGTTTCTTTTTCGCCGTGTTTCTGTGGAGCAGAGTGGGTTCTTTCGGGTATTTATGGTCGTCTATGGGGAATGATCTGTTACGGATGTGGTGAAACAATTAAGGAAGTGATTGATGCATTTATTGATTATGTTTTCCCAAGTCATAAGTGTAACAGGTCATTACAGCTTCGGTTACTCAAATAACTGTTACAAGATTAGTAACATGATCCTAATAAAAAAAAGGCTAAGGAGAGAACCAAGCACATCGTCATTCATATATATATTATATATATGGAGAAACAAACCATCATCTGTTACAATTACAAAGCATTCGGGAATTCCTAATCATCCTAAAGCATCATCATTCATCCTGGCAACACTTTGAAGATGAAATGAAAAGAGAAAAAACAACAAAATAAAAAAATCACACATACTAACATATGGAGAGATGGAGAAATGATCTTCGCCGCGTCGAGAATCAGCTCGTCCAAGAAACTCCTTCAAGCTCTCTACACCTGTGAAACAAGCGAGCCCGAGTTCAGTAACAGACCATAAATCTCAGTCCACAATAAAAAAAAAACAATAATACGTCTGTGTGTGTGAGAGTGTGTGATCTTTGTGGCCGTAGACGTGTTTCAGCAAGAGAGAATAGTTGCCTTGTTAGCAATGTTGTTCGAGAGCCAATCTAAACCCTCGTAAAACCCTCTCCAGAGGTAGCACACGTGCTCTGAATGTACCTGAAGGAAAGAAGAGAGGCGAAGAAAGAAAGGAAAAAAACATTAACTTCGATCGCAACAGAATAGATCCAAGAACGGATGTATTTGGAGAGAGTATGAAAAAGTATGCGTACCAGTGACGCTGGCTGAGAGAGTGGAGACCAAGTTTGTCGGTTATTTCAGCCGCATTCATGGCATTGGGAAGATCTTGTTTGTTTGCAAATACAAGTAACACTGCATCTCTCAGCTCATCCTACAATAAAATCATAGAAGACTGTTAGCAGAATCCTTTCTCGAAGGAAATAAGGAAAATAAACCGCCAAAAAATATCTATCAGCATCGCTCAGTGAAGATCTTCAGAATTTCATAAGCAACACGAACAAAGTAAAAAAAAAGAGCTGAATTCGACAAAAAAACTGAACGTCTACCTCATTCAGCATCCTATGCAATTCACCCTGGCTTCGACGCACGACCCTATCCTGTCGTTGCTATCAACAACAAATATGAGGCCTTGTGTATTTTGGAAGTAGTGCCTCCACAATGACGGATCTAGCAAGAAAGTAAGCCTTCGAAAACTAATCCAACATTGAATAAGAGAAAAACGAAGAAAGAGTGGATAGTTCAATGATTCAGCCAATGTCGTTACCTTTGTCCTGACCACCTACATCCCAAACCGTGCTGATGTTCTTGTACTCAACAGTCTCAACATTGAACCCTGCAAAATCATAACAAGTCCTTCAAGTAATTCGAAGCACGAGAAATAAACGAATTGAAATGCAATTGCAAGCTCACGACATACCAATTGTAGGAATTGTAGTGACAATCTCACCGAGCTTGAGCTTGTACAGTATAGTCGTCTTACCAGCTGCATCAAGACCGACCATCAAAATACGCATCTCCTTCTTGGCAAAGAGACGGCTGAAAAGCTTCGTGAACGTCAACCCCATCTCTCTGTTCTTGCATAACATCACAGCATCAGCCGCATAAACAGAAAACGCGTTACTAGATTTCAATAATTTCTACCATAGATCACCAGATCACGACGATTCATCGGAAAATCAGTACAGTCTCGGATCAGCTTCAACGGAAACATCGTATCACACTAGTAGCATAGCATCAATCTGATAGGGGTGACCTATCCAGCATTCCTCCTGACCTGACGACCTACAAGGAACAGAGTAGGAGGTTAGGTCTGAGGAGGCAAGGGCGAGGTACGAGGCTCGACTAGAGGCAATGAAGGTGATATTTAGAGTAACTAGGGAGATATCCCCGAGAGCTACGGAACTAGCCGGAAGCGCCAAGGAAAGCAATCGAGAGAGCTAAGGAAGCGTCCAGAGACCTGACGGGGGGAAGCAGTACCAAACCCTAGGCGCACCCACAGTATAAATAGGGCTCTTATCCACTTTAAATCAGATTCCGCACGCCCCACACACACTAACCACCCAAAAACACACACACACACACATGTTCTCTCTCCCTCCCTCTTTATCTTCTTTCTACTGTTTAGAGCTTGGAACCACTTGTAAATATGAGAGAAGGCGAGATTGAGTGTGTAATCCTCCTTGATTAATAGTGAATATTCTCCGGCGGCCCGTGGACGTAGGATTCATCCGAATCTGAACCACGAAATCATCGTCTCTTTACTTTTCCGTCCTCTTTCTTAATATTCCATCCACGATTTCATCTAACCGGCCATCACCTTTCCCGGACCATAAATCTTGTTGATCGGGGTCGTACCCGCATCAAATGGCGCCGTCTGTGGGAATCGAGGGTTGGAACGTGAGATATGGAGTCGTGGCTTGGATTCAACGGCTGTTCTTGGAAGTTTTCGGGGCTGCCGTTCTTGAAATTTCTTAAATGGCATTTCATCGAACACCTACTGAGCGGAAGTTTGTACAGCCATAAGCTTGGCCACCGCCACCTCGGCCTCACCGTCAATGACCGGCCCACCACCCAAGCATCGCCGAAAGGAAGCGGTGGCCACCCATTCAGGTCAGCCCTCACGAGGGCAGAAAATGCTTCGAAAAAAATCGGTTTACGCACTCGCTTTTGCCGCGGTATATCTCGGCCTAACGGCGACCACCGGCGAAGCCACGTCCACCAACAGACTCGCTGGGGAACATTCCATCCAACATGCCTTCTGCTGCCAAAGATCAACCACGGCGAGCGAAATCGATCGTTGGCGCTCACAAAGTCCCCACGACGTGTTTTCGGCAAAATTGCAAAATCGACGATAATTCCTCAAAATGGAGGATGCCCAAGGTGCTGAACCTCCGCCTCATTTCTTCGCCGGTCAAAATGTGCCATCGTCGGGGCTGAATCGACGGTTACGATTGTGAAGAAGTTGAGAGGAGAACAATTGCGTCATGCTCGGATGTCGGACTCCGTCGTGCCCGAACCGTCATAGCCGCACCCGTCGTACCTTGAGGTAGAACCACCGTGGTCGCTGCTCCGGTCGTCGGCGACTTCTCGGCCGGAAACGGCACCTTCGGTCCGGTTGTAAGTTTCTAACTTTGGGGGTTTTGGGTGGAAATTATAAAATAATGGGGATATTCTGTCATTTTCCTTGGACCAAATGCTGTGAATCTAAGAGTCGAGGGGCAGAACGAGAATCTTGATAATGCTTGGGGTACTTTAGTTATTTCGCCTAGGATTTCCTAATGGGCTTGGGCCTTGAGTCATGGGATTAATTTGATTGCTTTAATCAATTAAAGTTTGGGCTTGGGGACTTTAAATATTTGGGTTCCTGATATTATTTTGGCTGGGCTGAATTAATTATTTTCCATTATTAGAATTATTTTAGTTAGTTTCTAAAAATAATGATTTTGGGGTTCTTGAGATTAATTATCATAGATGCTGGAATTAATTATTTTGTGTTACCAAATAAATTAAATATGGGACTTTTAGAGTTGGGAGATTTACGTGAATTGTGCTTGATTTATTTTATTAGGCTCTTAAAATTAATTATTTGGACTGAATATTTGGGCTGCTGGAATTATTGTCATTGGGCCGTTAGCCCAGTTGGTCTCCAGCAGGGCTCTCAAAAGGCACAGCCTAGGACAGACAGTTACAGGCGTACTACTGTCAGACTGACATACCCTCTGTCTGACCATAATGTTCCCCTCTGCACCCTCAGTGTGTCCCTGGTCGGCTGCAACAGTCCCGTCCTTTTTCAGCACCCCGATGTCAGGATTAGCTGGGATTATGTACCTCCTCCGTACACTACCTGACCTCCAGCTTTCCTAATCAGATTTCCTACTTAGCTATTGACCTTCAGTTTTCAGATCTCCTATTTAGCTTTCCGACTTAGCTACTGACCACCCCAGTTTAGCCACCTCATATCTTGAAATATGACCTCTCTAGATCGCCGGATTAGGAGGAATGCTTGGCTAGGCGCTAAATGTATTTGTCTAGGCTCACTTCTAACCTGCCATAACGCATTGTCTCCACAATGCAGTTACTAAGTGATATATTATCATCATTTTTATCTCACGACTCTCATTGCGTCTCGTGCATTGGATTTCCGTGGTTGTGGCTTTACAGATTTGGCAGGTATGTCGGTCCAGCTCTCCGCTGGCAACCAAAGTCTCCTCGCTCCAGGAAGAAACCAAAGCCCCTAAGCACTGCCGTAGCTCCAGACGGAGTTGGAAAGCCCTGACATAAACCCAGGCTGGAAGCAAAACCCTGTAAGCCTTGCTTAAATCCAGGCTGGAAGCGAAACCCCATAAGCCCTGGCATAGATCCAGACTGGACACGAAGCCTCTAAGCTCCAACGCAGCTCCGGATGAGAAAGGAGGTCATGAGTTCTAGCTCCGATGCTAGGTGAAAAAGAAGCCTGTAAGCCTTGGATTCAATCCAGGCTCGAAATGAAGTCCATAAGCCCTGGCTTAAATCCAGGCTGGGAGCGAAACCCCATAAGCCCGGGCATAGATCCAAGCTGGACACAAAAACTTCTACGCTCCGATGTAGCTCGAGATGGGAAAGGATGCCATAAGTCCTAGCTTTGGCCCTAGGCAGAAAAAGAAGCCTATAAGCCCTGGCTTAGATCCAGCTGGAAAATATGCCCAAGTCCCGAATTACTCCAGGTTGACACAGGAGGGCTGTAAAAAAGCACGCCCCGCGCAGATTGCGCTTGAATCCCAGGCTCCAGGTTTATCCTGAATCAAAGCCTGATGAACCTAGATTGGGTTATATTCAGGAGGGCTGTGCAAAGCACGCCCGCGCAGATTGCGCTTGAATTCCAGGCTTAATGCCGGATGAACCTAGATTGGGTTATATCCAGGAGGGCTGTGCAAAGCACGCCCCGCGCAGATTGCGCTTGAATTCCAGGCAACGCCTGATGAACCAAGATTGGGTTATATCCAGGAGGGCTGTGCAAAGCACGCTCCGCGCAGATTACACTTGTATCCTAGGCTCCAGGTTACTATGGATCAAAGCCTGATGAACCTAGATTGGGTTATATCCAGGAGGGCTGTGCAAAGCACGCCCCGCGCAGATTGCACTTGAATCCCAGGCTCCAGTTACTCTGGATCAAAGCCTGATGAACCTAGATTGGGTTTATATCCAGGAGGGCTGTGCAAACCACGCCCCGCGCAGATTGCGCTTGAATCACAGGCTCCAGGTTATCCTGGATCAACGCCTGATGAACCTAGATTGGGTTATATCCAGGAGGGCGCCCCGCGCAGATTGCACTTATAAATATGCCCAGGTTTTGGATTACTCTGGACTCGGATGCGTGTCGGCGCTCAAAACGAAAAACCCCCCCGCCACGAACCATTCCAGATGCAAAAGAAGGCTCATAAGCTTTGACTCAAATATGAATATAAGATCGGACCGGCCAATGCTGGCTTTGCGAAAGGAAGAAAGGTCTACTGGTATCCAATGGACCTGATGAAAAGCGAAGCGGGTATCGGACCTGATATACCAGTGAGCTCCCCAGGTACGCCTTTATGTTTATCAACAATTTATTAGAGGAGATTCGAATGCAAACACAGCAGATGGGGTAACGAGGGAAAATAATGAAGTTGGTGAAACAAGAGGAATGCTCTTTGCGTACTTCGAATGTGCTGATAGGCATCACACAATTCGAAGTAGGGGAGTGGAGAGAGGTAGTAGTACAGGTCTCCGCATTGACAAGAGAGGCGGACCACATATACTTAAGGGAACAACGTTCTTGGGATAAAGACAGGCTCCAGGTGGAAAGCTTACCTGGTAACCTGTCGACCTGGCGATGACGAACCCCCAATCTGTAAAAATAAAAGCAAGAGCGCTGGGTTCAGCCTATAAAAATATCTCCCAGGTACATGTTTCCATTTGCTCATAACCTCTCGGAATAAAGTCTTGAATGTAAACGCAGTGAAATGTTGGAAAGAGATGAGGTTGACAAATGAAGAGGTACACTCCTCACGTACTTCGAATGTGCTAACAAGAATCAGCACAATTCGAAGTAGGGGGAGTGGTGAGAGGTAGCAGTACAGGTCCCCGCATTGACAGAGGGGCGGACCACAAATGCTTAAGATAAATGTTCCTGGGATGAAAATAGGCGCCAGGTGGAAAGCTTACCTGGTAGCCTACAAACCTGGTGATGACGAGCCCGCAAACCATTAAAATGAAAGCAAGGGGCGCGGGGTCCAGCCTATACGAATATCTCCCAGGTACATATCTAAATACGCCAGTAACCTTTCAGATGGAAGTGTTGGACGCGAATGCAGTAGGATATTGGGAGGAAAGTTTAAGAGGCGGAAATCTGCCGAGAATGTCGACATAATAATTAAAAGGCCACAGGGCCTTTGAATGGTCAATGATGACTGCTGCTTTGAAGTGGAGAAAGAAGAACGGCGCCGCATACAAAAATGGTGTGCTTCATTACTTTTCTTCAGTTCATATCTTGGAGGTTGCCTATAAAAGGCCATCGAATGATCAGTGCAAAGATGGGCAACCCACACGGAGGAATCCGAGACAGAGAGAATAATTAGTGAGAGATAGAGGGAAAATAATAGAGAGTTTGTCGGGTATTTCTCCGACTATAAAGAGAGATATTGAGGGTTTTCTCCTTTGTAGTACGAGAGGTTGTAACTCCTATATTTCCCCTATAGTGGATTCTTCTTCCTTGCCCGTGGTTTTTATCCCGATTTGTTTGGGGGTTTTCCACGTTAAATCTCGGTGTCCACTTTTATCTTTATTGCTCAAATACTAGCCGCAATATTACTCGACCGGGTCCACTGCCACGCCAACAATTGGTATCAGAGCCTAGCTGGGTTTTATATATCTATTTATCGTATGCTCTGTGGTTGCCACTAACGTGGACCCTCCACATCAGAAAAAATAAATAGATTTATACTGCCCTTGTTACGGTGACGATTAAGACGGTGCGAGTTCAATAATTATCTGCTGCAGCAACCCCGTCGGAGGTATCGCTCACGACTGAGCAGAAATTATGGCGGTGACGTTTGATATCGAAAATTCAACGAGAGAAACTTCTCACTGTGGAAATTAAAGATAACAGCTATCTTGATGGAGGACGGCTTCTGGAGGCTATCGATGGAAAACCAGCCACGCTGACAGACGAAAAAAAAAAATTGAGGACCAATAATGGAGGAGAATATACTGGCCGGAATTTTGATAGCTTTTGTAAAAGAGAAGGCATCAAAAGGCACTGTACCACGGCGTATACTCCACAACAAATGGAGTGGCGGAGCGGATGAGTAGAACTCTGTTGGAGAGGACAAGAGCCATGTTGGGAGCTGCAGGTCCGGATAAATAATACTGGACAGAAGCAGTCAACACCCGCCTGTTACGTGATCAATCGTTCGCCTTCAACAACTACATTGATCAGAAGACGCCGATGGAGATGTGGACCGGGAAGCCAGCGGATTATTCCAAACTCCATGTATTTGGAAGTTCCGTGTACGTGATGTACAACGCCCAAGAAACTACGAAGCTGGATCCGAAGTCCAGGAAGTGTTTGTTCTTGGGGTATGCTGATGGTGTGAAGGGGTATCGCCTGTGGGATCCCACTGCCCACAAGGGTTGTCATCGGCAGGGAGGTTATCTTTTTAGAAGATAAAATAATCGGAGGAAATGATAGCACTACAAAGGGAAGTTCAGAGACTACGACCATTAAGGTGAAAGAGAAGTTTTCGAACAAGATTCTTCTGAAGCAGCACCAGAGCGCTTTCGGCACGACTGGTGGTTAAAGGCTACGGTCAGAAAGAAGGCATCGACTTCAGCGAGATATTCTCACATGTGGTTCGATTGACGACTGTTCGGATACTCCTGGCGATGTGTGCTACTACATTCGATCTACATCTAGAGCAACTAGATGTGAAGACGGCTTTTCTTCATGGAAATCTTGAAGAAGAGATTTATATGCTCCAACCGGAAAGTTTTGAAGACAAAGAAAAACGGAACTTGGTTTGCAGGTTGAACAAATCTCTATACGGTCTCAAACAGGCGCCGAGGTGTTGGTATAAGAGATTTGATTCATTCATCACGAGCCTTAGATAAACAGATTAAATGCAGACCCTGTGCATATTTCAAGAGGTTTGGTGAAAGCGATTTTATCGTATTACTGCTGTATGTTGACGACATGTTGGTAGCAGGCCCCAACAAAGATCGTACTGAAGAACTCAAGGCACAGTTGGCTAGGGAATTTGAAATGAAGGACTTGGGACCAACAAACAAGATTCTAGGGATGCAAATTTACCGAGACAGAAATAACAGGAAGACTTGGCTTTCCCAGAAGAACTATCTGAGGAAGGTCTTGCGACGCTACAATATGCAAGAAGGTAAGCCAATTTCTACCCCACTTCACGTTAATTTCAAGTTATCCTCCAAGAGTCCTAGCAGCGAAGAGGGAAGGATGGAGATGTCTCGAGTACTGTATGCATCAGCGGTGGGAAGTCTTATGTTCGCGATGATTTGTACACGACCAGACATTGCACATGCAGTGGAGTAGTAAGTCGGTACATGGCGAATCCAGGCAAAGAGCATTGGAGCACGGTGAAGAGGATCCGATTATATAGAGGAACCTCATATGTTGCATTATGTTACGGGGGAGCAGACTTTACTGTCAGAGAGTACGTTGACTCTGATAAGTTCGTTTGGTGTCGTTCCTCAAGTGGCCTAGCGGAGACGTAAGCAACATGAAAGCAAGTGAGAAAGAATGGTGTGAAGATTCGATTGATCCTCAATCAAATCTTCAAGTGGGAGATTGTCGACATAATAATTAAAAGGCCACAGGGCCTTTGATGGTCAATGATGACTGCCTTTGAAGTGGAGAAAGAAGAACGGCGCCGCATGCAAAAATGGTGTGCTTCATTACTTTTCTTCAGTTCATATCTTGGGAGGTTGCCTATAAAAGGCCATCGAATGATCAGTGCAAAGATGGGCAACCCACACGGAGGAATCCGAGACAGAGAGAATAATTAGTGAGAGATAGAGGGAAAATAATAGAGAGTTTGTCGGGTATTTCTCCGACTATAAAGAGAGATATTGAGGATTTTCTCCTTTGTAGTACGAGAGGTTGTAACTCCTATATTTCCCCCTATAGTGGATTCTTCTTCCTTGCCCGTTTTTTACCCGATTTGTTTGGGGGTTTTCCACGTTAAATCTCGGTGTCCACTTTTATCTTTAATTGCTCAAATACTAGCCGCAATATTACTCGACGGGGTCCACTGCCACGCCAACAGAGAAGGACCAGCGTGGGTACTCAAAGTGCAATGTGCAAGGGAAGGATTGAGGTTGGTAAATAAGGAGGCATACTCTTCACTTACTTCGAATGCGCTGACAAGCATCAGCACAATTCGAAGTAGAGAGAGTGGAGAGTGGTAGTAATACGTGTTCGGACATTAACACTAAAGTGGGCCCAGGATATTTAAGAAGAAAATTCCTCTGAAATAAGGTAAAGGCACAAGCAAAATGCAAGAAAGCAGGCCACGAAACCTCAAGCCTTGACTCAGCTCCCGGGCTGGAGACAAAGCCTGAAAGCTTAGCATATCTCCAAGTGGGAACCTCTCCGAACAGTCTGCGACCTCGTGATGACGGACATCCAACCCACAAAAGCGATGGGTGTCGAATCCGACTTGGGCAGATATCGTTCAGGTACATGTCGAAATCCTCTACTAACTTTTTAGATGAATGTTCGGACGTGAGTACATCAGGAGATTAGGAGGAGAGTGTGTAAGGAGGGAAGGTTGCCGTCCAGAACATGCCATGGAACCTTACACATCAAGGCAACCACAAAGGGTACCAGAAGGAAAGCAACATAAATGGTCCAAAAGAAAAACAGTTAACAATTCAGGAGGTGGAACGTGGGGACCATTCGCCGAATCTGGAACCTCAGAGGCGACAAATAGCTCTTGTTGCTCCAACCCGGAAAGCTGCTCCATGAGAAGCTTGAGCGAGATCTCCAGCAAAGTAGGAGAGCAGCAGGACACTTCAGCGAGCCCGAAGTCGGGATTAGGAGGCACCTGAGGATCTCCTTGAAAGGACCGGAGGAGTGCTCATAGCTGCGTAGCCTCTTCCAGAGTAGAAATTGGCCCCCGCCCTGAAATGAAACCTCCGAGAAGTGGTGCTACATGTAAGGCACAAGGTCTGTCAGGGATAGGGTTTCAAATAGCCCACGCGCCATCGTTAGCTTAGCCGAACTAGATATCCTTGATCAATCGGAGTAGCCGCGAGGTCATTCCCTGGCATCGAGAATAGCCGCATTCTGCTCCTCCAGCTGGCGCAACTTTTGCGGGGCTAGGTCCTTAAGATAGGTTGCCAGAAGCCAGCGAACTCCCAACTCCAAGCGGACAACGTAGTCAATTACCTACAGACCTGGTGAAGTCGAGCCCCCAACTTTAGAAACGAGAGCGATAAGCACCAAGCCTAGCCTCGACAGACATCTTCCAGGTACACATTTGAATCTGCCAATAACCTTTCAGGTGAATGTTTGGATATGATTGCATCAAGAGGTCAGAAGGAAAGTTCATGAGGAGGGGATGTCGCCTAAGTTGGAGACGAATATCATAAACCCTGGCCTGGCCTGCCCAGGCGGTAACTTTTCAGCGTCTACTATAGATCTATAGATCCGCCGATGACAATTCTCAAGCCTATAAACAGAAAGCAGTAAGCCCTAACCTGTTCAGGTAATGCTAACTTCCTAGCATTAATATTTCGACTAGCTTTCTGGCGTAGGTTTCCAGATCAGCTTTCTGGCATGGACCTCAAGACAACCAACAGGTCGCCAGAAGTCGGTGCACAACTCCCAGCTCCGTGCTGGCACAAAATGCCCACCTAATGACACGCTCAAATACTAGCAAGTGTACTAGGTCGTGCAAGTAGTAAAACGGACAAAGTCCGAGTATCGATCCACGAAGATAGCTTGATTAATTCTAAGATATTAAACCTAATTCTAATTTAGACTAAGAGAATTTTTATAGTTTTGATGATTTAATTAAACGAGATAAAAGCGCAAATAATAAAATTGACGCAAATAAAATAGATGAGATAAAAATCAATTGACAGCGAGTGACCAAGGCACATGTTTCAGCACAAATAATTTCCTACGTCTTCCTAACATCTATCCTATCTAACCATCATGAATCTCAGTCAAGGTAAAATTTCCTAAGATAATCGCTACTCGTTTGTCCCGCAATAGCGATCCTATGCGATGGAGAACCAACCCGTATATGTCTACAGGATTGTAGTTTTCCATGCATGCATTCAATCTCTATGAAATTCCCCGAGGTCAAACGCTTCCGACGCTTAAGGATTCGAAAACCACACATACGAAACCGAATTCCATCTCTAGTCGGTTTTTACGTAGTGATGTTCGATGTTTATTGTTCTAAACCGGTCTAATCACTTTGTCTGTCTCATAACCATCAAATAACTGCATATGTTGATCAGGCATACACAACATTAAGTGCAAACAAGGAACACGTGACTCGATTCAGACGTCAAATAGGATAAGAAAAATATTAATGCGTAGTCATTATTCGGCCTAACATGACCGTAGTCACAAAAGAATTTAAGCTAGCATATTAATAAAATAAAAGCACAAAATATTCAAAGCATAATAGAGAAATAATATAAAACTTCGCTTTTGCGGCTCGAAATAATCGCGTCTGCTTCTTTTCTTTGTCAAGCTCCTTCGCTGCTTTTTATTATTTTCTTCTCAGTCGTCGTTCGCTGTCTTCGTCTCCGTCTCCTTCTTATTCGCTGCCAAAAGCTCTCCTTCTTCAATTGCTGTTGTGCGTGGTCTATTTATAGGAGGGAACCGACTTCACTATATTCATCCTTCGATCCTCGTGATGCGGGTATGACCCCGATCAACAATATTCGGTTCGGAAAGACGGTGATGGGTGAAACGGACTGGGCCTTGATTTCTTGATGTGTTTTAGGGTTTGATTTTAGTGCTAAAGAAGAAGGAAAACGCAAGAGACAAGGATTTTACGTGGTTCGGACAGATG
The DNA here is from genome assembly GCA_027422505.1 of Craterostigma plantagineum. Taxonomy (NCBI): domain Eukaryota; kingdom Viridiplantae; phylum Streptophyta; class Magnoliopsida; order Lamiales; family Linderniaceae; genus Craterostigma; species Craterostigma plantagineum. Next base: position 15,282 of record JAPQWV010001933.1, on the reverse strand, counting down.
TCCTACGTCCACGGGCCGCCGGAAACAGTGTTCACTATTGACAGTCGGGATTTACACACTCAACTTGCTTCGCTCATTACAGTGTTTTTTTGTATGATGAAGACGAAGAAGATGAACACAGTGAAAATGTCTAAGTGTTTAGTGTAATGTCTTGAATCTCTACTTGATCTCGTCTGTTTCTGTTCCCATATACCCAAATTCCCTTTGCTTTCCTAGCTGGCACACTTCCCGGACCACTTGACAGCGACGTCTGGTACAACCTAGGAGAGACAGCACATGCGGTCGTACTGTTGTCAGACTGGCGCGCCTCTCACTGTTCACAATGTCGACCACTCCTAGAACGCCACGTGTTTCCTGGTCGACCTTATCCAACCTTTCCCGCTCGAGTTGCTTTGCTGTCGGGACCACCTTACTTTTTCCGTACAGGGTTGCAGGTCCCCAGGTGTACTACCCATCTGGCCCTATACCCGAAAGTAGCTATCTTCAGGTGTCCGAGTAAAGAGGATTCTGTGCTGAAGGTCACCCCTATCATCCAGTCCCCCTACTCTGAAGTGTAATACGGCAGGTTCGGTATTACGTTCGGAGTACATTTGAAAGAGCCTTCCTCTTCTGCAGTACTCCTCTCCTTTGGTCAGTCTGTGTTGCGCTTATGCCGATTGGACAGGCTCTGTGCTCTCAACAGGGGGCGGCACCATTCGTCTGGCGACACGTGTAAGACCCATCATTTCTGCTTTTTGAATCCTTCGAGGCGTCTCTTCTCGTTTTCCCCCCCTTTTCAAAATCATCTTCTATACTTAGCGAAAAAAACGAAACCCATTCGTCACTTAGGTTTTCGTCGTCGTCCTGCCCCAATCGCACAGCGCTCCAAATCGTCGTCATCTCCATTTTCCTCACCATCTACGACTTTCACAGGTATTATTTCGCTTTTCTTTGCTTTTATTTACCGTCCTCTTCGTCGTTTCGGCCTCAGTCTCCCCCATTTTCCTCCTTTGCGCGTCGAAGACATGTCCGATACTACCACCACCGAAAGTGCTCGCTCGCGTCGCCGGGCATCTCCGCGTCTTCCGTCGCGTTGGGCGTTGCCGCCAAAAGGGGGTCAAAGCGAAAGGCCCCATCACCAGATGCGGCGGCGCCTGATCTCCCCCAGCCTTCTTCCTCTCACACTCCCCCGCCGACACATCCTCAGTCGCGCCGACGCCAGCGCAGCCAGCCCCTGATTCGTCTACCTCTCGTCAAACCCGTTCGCGAAGTGCTGCCGGAGATAAGCGCGAGGGTGGATGATTGGAAGATGTTCGGCCCATCCAAGTCACCTATCAGCGCTTAGGGAAGCTCGTTCCAGAAGGTTTTCACAGCCCTGGCTTCCACATCTCTGTCCCAAATCCTAATCAGCGAGCGAACTTCCCGCATTCGCCGGCTCTTGCTTTCTGGGAGAGCCAGATAAGGGCCGCCTACGCTTTCCAATCCACCCCTTCTTCGCTGCAGTGTCGCAGGCTTTTCGCATACCTCTAAATCAGTTCAGTCCCTCTTCTATACGTCAGTTGGCAGCCTTTTATGTCTTGGTTTCTGCTGCAGGGGGGAGACCCTCTATAGAACTTGTCCTTTCCCAGTTTCAGCTTAAATATGCTCCCCCCTTTTTCTATTTGTGCGCGAATCCGTGCGGTCTCGTTCATTTCCTCAGCAGGGGCACTCACAAAGATAAGGAGTGGCACCCTTTTTACTTCTTCGTAGCCCCACAGAGAGTAGCTGGGACTTTCCTCACCGCCATTGGGTTCACCAAGCGCCTCAGAGACTGCGAGGGGTCCAGCGTGAATGTTCCGAGGAGAATGAGGCGGCTCTTAACCTTTTGAACCTTAGGGCCCCTGAAAAGAAATTAACATGGTTGAGTTGGTACCTATCCCGCGCCTGCTCTCCATCACTTCAACCTCTCCTCAAAGTCTCTACCCTTCGATCATAAGGGTAAGCAGGTTTCCCTCCTGCTTCCTGACCTCCTTTTTAGATTTTCCTCTCTCTGACTTAGTATGTCTTTTTGCAGATATGTCGTTCTCTTGGAGAGATGCGTTTCGTATGCTTCCTGTGAAACAAGAAGAATCCGAAGTTCCCGCTGCGCCTCACCCCTCAGCAGGTCTTGATGGGACTGACCTGCCAGCTTCGGAAGTGAAAGGGAAACCTCCTGTTGGATCTTCCTCTCCTCATGTGGTGCTATCTGACTCAGAAGACGATGTGAGCAAGAAAGGTGCCTCGCCGGTGCCTCCTAAGAAGAAAAAAAAAAGGTTGCCGTGGCAAAGGGAAAGAGGCCACGTGTGGAGACAACCTCTCCCTCTCCTGACACTTCTGAGTTCGCCCCTTTGTTCACCACGGCTCTGAGTGGGGTATCGATCAGCGGGCTGATGGGAAGATGGTGCTGGACCTGCCCGACAGTTTCGATTCATTGAGTCCTGAGGAACAGATGAAGTTCCTCCAAGCCATCGTGCCTCCTGAAAAACAAAAAGTGCTCCGTCGTCGATCTGACGCTTCTGTTGCTGAGCTTGCTGTCCATCATTGGGCCGAGGTAATTCTCCTCCTTGGCCTCCTTTCGCTGGTTTATTTTTCGGTACTTTGTTAATTCGGGCTTGGTTGTCTCAGCTGTCCTTTCTGCTGCCTGCTCTCTTGTCCGCGATCTCTCATCGGGGTTTAGCACCCGGTGGTCCCGCCTCTTCTGAGAGCCACATGCTTGAAATAACTGAGGAGCGGGACTCAAAGATCGCCCAGTTGGAAAAAGAACTTGAGAAAGAAAGAACGAGTGCGAGGCTCGTGTGAAAGACTTAGCTTTGGAGAAGTCACGTCAGTTGGAGGTGGAAAGTGCAGCTGCTCTTGCTGCTAAGGAGACCGAGCTCTCGACCCGTGTGCATCAGCTCATTGATGCGCAGCAGGCCCAAATCGAGCTGAGGGCCAAGGAACTGCTAGCTGAGAGGGAGAAAACCCTGAGGGTTGAGTTGGAGCAGGCTTTCACTGCCAAGGTCGAGAGTAGTCACTTCTCGGGGAAGCTGGAAGGTGTCCAGCTCTGTCAGAAGCATCTCATGGCTCCCCTCTTGCATGAAGTTCCTGGCCCAGCTGAGCCAGAGTTGGCATGAGGGCTATCTGCGTGACACCCTTTCCCTGATGGACTTCGCGCCCTTCATGCAACATTACTTCCTGGGAGGTTTCACTGCTGGTCGTGAGTCCACCTCGACGCTAGATGCGGCGATGGATGCTCTGAGTGCCCCTCCGTGTTTAGGGAAATCCAGAGGCAGCCCCAAATCCGGACTTATGGTCTGTTGGGGTCCCCCATTGCTCTCCTACCTTGCTGGAGGTTACGCCTGAGGTCCTTCTAAGCCAGCTCTCCAAGTTGGATGAGCTGTCTACTGCTTCGGAGGTCCTCGACTCCGCGACCGGTTCTAGCGCTCCACCCCCTAGCTCATTAATCTATTTCTTGCTTCTGAACAATTAATGTCGCTTTTCCTTTTCGGACTCGTTTTGTTGTTTTCCTATTTTGAACACTCTGTTGCTTTTGTATGCTTGATGTTGTGGCGTGTTTTTCTTCCTTTCTTGTCTACCTCCCAACTTAATCGTATACGAACTTAAATATTTTGGGCCCTTTTCGCTGAGGTCCTGCGTTACTACCACTCTACTCCCCCTACTACTCGAATGGCGCGGAGGTCCGTCAGCGTATTCGAAGTACACCAAGAGCGTTCCTTTCGACTTACCAGCCTCGCTTTCCCTATATATTCCGTCGGGTTATGCTCGTCTCGAAATTCCTCTTCAGGGAAATGTTAACAAGCAAAAACGCGTACCTGGGGTTCCATGGTACCTCCGGCGTTGGCCTCGTCCAACTTTTTTGCCAGATTCGTTAGATATCGGCGAGCCTGTCTCCTCTTCGAGGTCGACTTTAGCTAATCCTGGGAATCAACACGGCTCTTCACTAATAGCCTTGTTCACGTTCGCCGGGCGTGGGCCTACGGCGACCTGGAAGTAGGACGCCCCCTGCATGGGAGTCATCTGCATAGCTGCATCTAGTGCTCATTAGTGTGCATATACACGGCCGCGTCTGGGCCAGCCACATCTGGCTATAGGTGCGCAATCTGCGCGGCCACGTCTGGGCTGTAGTGCGCAATCTGCGCGGCCACGTCTGCTGGCCTGTAGGTGCGCAATCTGCGCGGCCACGTCTGGGCCAGCACGTCTAGGCTGTAGGTGCGCAATCTGCGCGGCCACGTCTGGGCCAGCCACGTCTGGGCTATAGGTGCGCCATCTGCGCGGCCACGTCTGGGCCAGCCACATCTGGGGCTATAGGTGCGCGATCTGCGCGGCCACGTCTGGGCCAGCCACGTCTGGGCTATAGGTGCGCAATCTGCGCGGCCACGTCTGGGCCAGCCGCATCTGGGTTATAGGTGCGCAGTCTGCGCGGCCACGTCTGGGCCAGCCACGTCTGGGCTATAGGTGCGCAGTCTGCGCGGCCACGTCTGGGCCAGCCGCATCTGGGCTATAGGTGCTCAATCTGCGCGGCCACGTCTGGGCCAGCCGCATCTGGGCTATAGGTGCTCATCTGCGCGTGCGGCCACGTCTGGGCCAGCCACGTCTGGGCTATAGGTGCGCAGTCTGCGCGGCCACGTCTGGGCCAGCCACGTCTGGGCTATAGGTGCGCAGTCTGCGCGGCCACGTCTAGGCCATTAGGGAATCCAGGGCAGTCTGTAGACAGGATTCGTGATTCTCAATTGTGGGAGAGGGGCCATCAAGACACGAGTTTCCGAAAAAACCATTTCGTTCAACGGATGGTGCCTCGTTAAAACCTTGCCAAGTAAAACCCCCTTGGGATAAAACCTTGGTGAAGGAAAAAGAGTACACCTTCCTGTTTGATTTATATACAACCCTCCAACCCCTCACTAAGCGTAATACTTCTTGAGTTTTGAGATGTTCCAGGGGCAGGGTATTCTGCGCCCATCTTCATCCTCCAACTCGTATGCGCCGCCTCCCAAAACGCGGGCCACCTTATAAGGACCCTCCCATGTCGAGTCTATCTTCCTCAGCAGCTTAAGTACATCGGCTCTCCTCAAGATTAAGTCTCCCACTTGGAATTGTCGAGGCCTTACTCTCCGGTCGTAAGCCGCTTTTACTCGACTCTTGTATTTTTCCATCCTTATCAAGGCTAGCTCCCTGATTTCCCCTACTAAGTCCAGATCTTCTCCTGAGCCGTGCGTTCTGCTCCTCTTCATAGTGGATAACCCTATGCGTCTCCATCCCTATCTCAACGAGTATCAGGGCGGCGGATCCATAGACTAACTGGAAAGGTGTTTCGTCCGTAGCTTCTCGCGGAGTGACGCGATATGCCATAACACGGGGTCAAGGGATTCCAACCATTTACCACCCCCTGGTCCAATCTGGCCTTGATCCCGTGGAGAATGGTGCGATTGGTGACCTCCACTTGTCCATTAGCTTGGGGTGTCCCACTGAGACGAACTTCTGCTGTATCTTCATCCCCGTACAGAACTCACGGACTCGGGCTCCACAAAACTGCGTGCCATTATCGGAGATTAGGATCCGGGGGGCTCCGAACCTACAACAAATGTTATGCCACAAGAAATCTATCACGTTAGTTTCATCAATTTTGGCCACTGCCTTGGCTTCTACCCATTTGCTGAAATAATCGACGGCTACTATGATGAACTTCTTCTGGGCCTTGGCGACTGGCATAGGCCCGACTATGTCTATCCCCCATTTGTCAAATGGACAAGGGGAATGCATCAACCCCAGTTCTTCCGCGGGTACGTGGATCTTCGGGGTGTTTCTGGCAGCTTCGCATCGTCTCCAGCTCCTTAGCATCCCTCAATAGGGTCGGCCAGAAGTACCCGGCCCTGACCACTCTCCGGGCACCGCCTTATACCCGGCATGGTCGCCGGCACATCCTTCGTGCACTTCTTCCAACACTAACATCCCTTCTTTTCTGGACAAGCATCGAGCATAGGGATGTACAAAAGTTCTCTTGTATAACTCTCCTCCAATGAGGCAGAACTTCTGCCGAAATTTCCTGCGTCCTTGTGTGGCAGGATCACGCAAGGCTTCCAGGATAGGAGCCCTCCAGTCTTCCTCCTCTTCTATACATCCCACCTGCTCCGTCCACCTGCTCCGTCCGGTCCTCCCGGCTAACTGTCAGCATCGTCACCTTTCGGGTCCCCTCCGGGATTGCAGCACTAGCCAACTTTGCCAGGGAATCTGCTCGCCCATTCTCCTCCCGGGGATCTGCCGTATCTCGAAGCTGTCGAAAGAGGCTTTCAGCTTCCCCACTCGCTCAGCATACCTCACCATCTTCTCATTCTTAGCCTCATAATTTCCTTGGACCTGCTGAGCTACTAACTGGGAATCCGAGTATATAATTACTGCTGCCGCTCCCAGGTTGTTAAGGATCTCCATCCCTCTCACTCACCAGGGCCTCGTACTCCGCCTCATTATTAGACGCTGGAAAGTCGAATGTCACAGCGAACTGTAGTTCGTCCCCCTCTGGTGTAATGATGAGGACTCCTGCCCCGGCCCCAGTCGCTGTGGATGAGCCATCCACATAAGCTTTCCAAGTTGGTGACACCTCTCCTCGGGTAGATTCTAGCAGAAAGTCCGACAGGCCTGTCGCTTAATGGCGGGTCGCCTTTCGAACTCAACATCGTACTCACCCAACTCCACTGCCCACTTGACCATCCTTCCGGAAAGGTCCGGCCTACTCAGAGTCTGCTTCAATAGTAAATTGGTACGTACCCGTACTTTGTGAGATAGGAAATAGGGGCGTAGCCTCCGAACCGACACCATTACCGCCAAGGCTGCCTTCTCAATTTCAGAGTACCTGCTTTCGGCTCCCCTGCATTGTTTTACTCACGAAGTATACCGGCTTCTGGGTGTCACCCTCTTTCTTTCAGGAGAACCGAACTCACGGCCTGTTCCCCTGTAGAAAAATACAAGATTAGTTCGTCCCCGGGTAAAGGCTTGGTCAATAACGGCATATTGTGCAATTAATTTCTTAGCCCTTCGAATGCCGATTGGCATTCTACTGTCCATTCGAATCGGCATCCTTTCCGGAGTATTCTGAAGAAGGGTAGGCTTTTATCTGCGGACTTGGCAATGAATCTGCTGAGTGCCGCCAACCTTCCAGTTAAGCGTTGAACCTCCTTGATGTTCCGCGGCGGCTGCATTTCCAGTATGGCCTTCACCTTATTGGGGTTCACCTCGATCCCCCTCTTGGTCACCATATACCCCAGGAACTTCCCCGACTGCACCCCAAGGTACACTTCGCAGGGTTCAGTTTCATTCTACAGGTCCGGATGGTCCGGAAGGCCTCTTCTAAGTCCGCAACATGATCCTTGGCCCAAGTCGATTTAACCAACATATCATCCACGTATACCTCCATGTTACGACCCAACTGGCTCTTAAACACCGTATCAACCATCCGTTGATAGGTAGCTCTGCGTTCTTGAGACCAAAGGGCATCCGACATAACCATATGTGCCACCTGCTGTGACAAAGCAAACTTTATCCACGTCCTCCGGGTTCAGCCTAATCTGGTGATACCCCTGATAAGCGTCCATCATGCTTAACATCTCACACCCAGAGGTGGAATCTACCAGCTGATCTATCCTTGGTAAAGGATAGTGATCCTTAGGACAAGCTTTGTTGAGGTCTCGGAAGTCTACACACATCCTCCAGGACCCATTTCCTTTTTTGACCATGACAACATTGGCCAACCAGGTGGGAAACTGTACCTCTTTAACGTGTCCGGCTTTAAGCAACTTCTCCACTTCCGTCCTGATATCTTGGTCCCTTTCGGCTCCGAACTATCGGAGTCTCTGTTTCACTGGGTGGCTACCTGGGATTATGTTCAGGTGGTGCATGGCTATCCTCGGGTCCACCCCGGTCATGTCTGCTGGCGAAAAGGCGAAGAGATCAGCGTTCCTCCTAAGGCATCTCGACCAGCTGCGATGCAATCCCCTCATCCATCTTTGTCCCCACCTGGGTAGTGAAACCCTCTCTTCCTGGGTAAAGTTCCACTGTCATCAGTTCTTCGTCAGGTTGGGGCTGCAACTTCGTAGGCTCCCCGTATTCCTGCTCTAACTTCGTTCGTTTTGCTTGTTTGGCCTCAACTCCGTCTCTTTCCTTTCCCCCTGTCACAACCTTAACCTCATTGGCGTAACAACGGCGAGAGCTAACCTGGTCCCCTGAGACCTCCCCCACCTGATCTCCTACTGAAACTTGATCTTTAAGTGGTACGTCGAAGGTACTGCCCTGAATCCGTTGATGGCTGGGCGCCCAAATATGATATTGTATGAAGAAGTCGCGTCAACGACCAGGAAGTTGACCATTCGTACCACCCGCCGAGGGGCTTCTCCTAGTCCCACGGGGAGTGTGACTGGCCTAAAGGCTGTATGCCAGCTCCGCCGAATCCGTATAAGGAGGTGGCCACCGGTTTCAGCTCCGTTCCCAACTTCATTTGCTTGAAACAGTCTAAGAACAGGATATCTGCTGAACTACCCCCCCGTCTATAAATACTCGTGACACGTTATACCCTGCCACGTCCGTGGTGATCACGAGAGCGTCGTTGTGGGGCCGAACGACATCGACCTCATCCTGCGCTCCGAACTGTATGTTCCCTGTGGTCTCCATCTGACCCACCAGGCTGCCTTCTGCCCGGAGTTTTCCTCTCTCTCTCATTCGAGCATACGACTTCCGCGCTCTGTGTGAATCTCCACCGTCTGGGCCTCCTACTATGATAAGGATATGAGCTCTTGGCTGGCTAGGCCCCGGCCTGTTAGGTTCCAGCATAGGCTGCTTTCCCTTGTCTGGTAACGGACCTTCCTCTCTCTCGGGGTTGTGCTGGCGGGATTGGCCCTCGATCCCGGTATATAAACTCCTTAAGATGTCCTGCCTTGATCAGCCTCTCTATCTCATTTTTCAGATGCGTGCAGTTGTCAGTATGATGTCCATATTCGTTATGGTATCGGCAGAAGGGTCCTGACGTGGGCTTTGGGTGTCTCCACGGACTGGCTCGAGGGTACCGACCGCATGTCTGGATGTCTTGATGCCACAGTCAGGACTTCCTCCAGACTCGTCCGTAGAGGAGTGTACTTCTGATACCTAGGAGGGAATCTGTTCGCGCCACCTGCCATAGGTCTTCTCATCGCTGGGGGGTGAGTAACCCGGACGTTTGCCTTGCCTCGATTATGGTTCTGTTTCTTTTTTAGATATCACCCTGGACGTTCCTTCTCGGATCTTTGCCAGCCTGCTTTCCTCCAGATTTATGTACTTATCCGCTCTGCCCAGCAGTTCCTCGAACGTCTGCGGGGGCTTCTTAGAGAGCGACGCGAAGAAGTCGCCAACTTGCAAACCATGAACCAAATCGTTAATTTTAACGGAAGTGGTGGCGGAGGGTACCTCCAGGGCTGCCACATTAATCATCTGATGTAATCGAAGGCTCTCATCTGATCGCTGCTTGACTTGAAACAATGACATGTCCGACTTAGGAGGCTTCCTGGCGCTAGCAAACTGGTTAATGAACATCTCCTGGAACTCCTCAAATGAGTGGATAACCTCTGGCTCGAGTTGGCTGAACCACTGTTGGGCGGCTCTCACTAGAGTTGTCAGGAAGACTCTGCACTTCACTCCTTCCGAGAAGTTGTGCAGTAGGATGGTGTTCTTGAAACGTAGCACGTGTTCCTCCGGATCAGTGGTACCATCATACTCATACGGCAGCTGCTTAAAGTTGAGAGCGCACTTCCCCTTCCAACAATCCTTTGGCAAAAGGCGTACCTGCCTGATGCAGCCCTCGCAGATGGGGCCTGGTTGTCTTGTTTCGGATCTCGTCTATTACTTTCCTGAGGTCAGACACTTGCCTCCTAAGCTCCTGTCCTGGGAACTGACGGCTCTTTCTCGCCGCGCGTGCCATAGCTCCTCACTTCCGCCTGGTGTTGTCCTCCGGTCTTCTCCTCTCCTTCCACCATGTATCCGCTGGCTATAGTCGTCGGAGGTACGGCATTCCTTGGTTCACTGGTCCTTCCTGAACTCCTCTAGAAGGTCCTTCTCGCCTAAGTGTTGGGGCCCGCGGCCCCGCATTTCTTTCTTCCGGGCAGCCTCTCTTCTGGGCAAGTCCCTGTCTGGCAGGCAACGCAAGGCTTCCTCCCCGGCCACCATGTTTTCTCCTACAGTTTTGCCCACTCTGAGACATGGCCCTCTGAGGTTCTGCCCTGAACGGAAAAGGACTGCTTCCGTTTGCCCTTGCTCTCGCCTTCTTGGCGGTTATGGCCGCGTCCACTGCATTCTTCACCAACAAATCTAGCTGCTCTGCCGTCATGGTCACGGAGAGTTTGAGGCGGTACGGCTCCGGACGGCCCTGCAAAGGTGGGCGTTGTGTGACCACTGGGGCCTCGATCGGTGAAGCCAGCGTCGGAGCCGGCGTAGGACTCTCCCCAGCTTTCCCTACGACTTCCTCAAACCGTCCTTGCAGGTTTTGTGCCAATGACGGCTGTTCCTCCATCGCGGCCAACGTCTATTCGTCTCTGAGATCTATCACTCCTTTAACGACGGCAACCTTCACTATCTCTCTCACGTTTCACCTTCAGATCACACAAGCTCGCTTACCTTCTTCAACCTATCTTCAAACAGACCCAGAAACAGCCTGCCTTCCTTGCTATTACTACCCAGCGCACTCACGTCTCAAGCCATCGTTCCCACAGACGGCGCCATTTGATGCGGGATGACCCCGATCAACAATATTCGGTTCGGGAAAGACGGTGATGGGTGAAACGGACTGGGCCTTGATTTCTTGATGTGTTTTAGGGTTTGATTTTAGTGCTAAAGAAGAAGGAAACGCAAGAGACAAGGATTTTACGTGGTTCGGACAGATGTCCTACGTCCACGGGCCGCCGGAAACAGTGTTCACTATTGACAGTCGGGATTTACACACTCAACTTACTTCGCTCATTACAGTGCTTTTTTGTATGATGAAGAAGAAGAAGAGATGAACACAGTGAAAATGTCTAAGTGTTTTGTGTAATGTGTTGAATCTCTACTTGATCTCGTCTGTTTCTGTTCCATATACCCAAATTCCCTTTGCTTTCCTAGCTGGCACACTTCCGAGACCACTTGACAGCGACGTCTGGTACAACCTAGGAGAGACAGCACCTGCGGTCGTACTGTTGTCAGACTGGCGCGCCTCCTCACTGTTCACAATGTCGACCACTCCCAGAACGCCACGTGTTTCCTGGTCGACCTTATCCAACCTTTCCCGCTCGAGTTGCTTTGCTGTCGGGACCCACCTTACTTTTCCGTACAGGGTTGCAGGTCCCAGGTGTACTACCCATCTGGCCCTATACCCGAAAAGTAGCTATCTTCAGGTGTCCGAGTAAAGAGAATCCTGTGGCTGAAGGTCACCCTATCACCTCCCATCTTCAAGGTCTATTTCCTTTTTGTCTTGTAAAATTCCAATCTTGGACAGTAATCATTGTAGATTTCTTTGACTTTTCCTTGCTTAGGCACGCACGTGTATGATATGTATTTCCAACTATTATTTCGTCCTCTAACATGCTTCATATTCTTTCAAATAAACCCATTTCCTTGACTTGGTATTCACGTGATATGTCTCCAATATAGGAAAATCTGGTAAAATTGCTGACTCGCCCCAATTCTTCTGAAATTACAAAGAGCCCCCATGCTAAAGGCATTGCATGGTAGCATGGTTGATAGTCCTTTACTTATGTCGAATCTTCCCGCTGATCAATTTTCGCTCCAATTCTATCAAACAAGAGATATGCATCTAAGCGTGGGGTATCCAATTATATTCGAACGAATAATGGTCGAAAATTCACTTTTACGGGGTATAAATATAACGGTAAATCCTAACTTATTACCTAACTGTTGGGAATCTAAGTCCGCTCTGTAGCGACCCGTCCCATACGGGTGTCACTATAGCATCGTCCCTACCGGGACCAGTGGGGTTGGGCCCACCACACTCCGACTGATAGTCTAGCCCACTGTACCACCATTTAACATTTTAGCGTGCTTCGTGCACTCGCTCACACGCACCCTGAGAAACTTCCCAGGGGTCACCAATCCCTAGATTGCCACAAGTCAACCACACTTAACTTCGGAGTTTTCTTATAGATGGACTCGCGAAAAGGTAGGTCGACTTTGGTGATATGAGTAGTACTATCATCCTTTTTATACGATTCTTAGCCTGACACGCCCATACATTGTCAGTCTCAGGATCCCCTCTCATTCTGGTGTGGATCGGTTCGTTCATGTACCCCTTCGCCTAGAAGCCTGTCAGGACAGGAGCCGCTCATTGTCCGTGCACCCTGGCACCGGCGATCACTCCCGCCACCCGTGAATTTAATACGGGATTTTGATATTTAAATATGTAATTTGTGAATTAGGAATGTTGAGAAATTTAGTTAAAATATTGAGGCGACAATATAAGGCTATATTAGCTTCAAAATTATTTCGAAATTTGATAAAGGTATTTAATGAAATTAATAAGGATAGAACAATTAATTTGGGTCATACTTTTTCGAGATTTCGGCCCAGCAAAGCTATAAGGATAAAACATTGGTAATAAGAATTACTTAGACTTTAAGGTAGATGAGGCCATCAACTAGTCATATCACACGAATTTCCAAGAAAAAATCGTGTATATCAAATGATGATTAGTAGAAAACCATCACTTGAAGAATAGTATAAAACACAAAAAGAGAAACTTCGTTGAGTAAGAACAAGGAGCAAAATAAAGCTAGGACAACAAGAGAAGTCGATTAAGCTTAGGAGATTTGATTTAACGTGTACGACCTTCGAAGTAAGGTATGCAAGAGTCTCATAAACTTAATATGTTAAGACTATTTTAGTAATTATATACGCTGATTCTTGAGTAGGTATAAGGTATGAGATGAGGTCATCGAAGGTCATTATGCAATGGAAAACCCTAAGTTGTGTTTTAGGTTCATAAGAGTTATAGGTGATGAGTTTTAATATTTCCAAGCATGTGATGATATGAATCTTAGCACTTTACGAATGATATGGTGTTAGATATTAAGCGTGGATAGAAACCCTAGAATTAGTTAACCTAAATCTTTAACAATATTTAGCTTTCTGCATAAAGGTTTGGCTTTGAAACACCTTCGGTTTGAATTTAGGGTGTACCACTTTCTGGGTTAGGAATGATTTCGAAGATGAACATGAAGTATAGGAATGTCATTTTAGGTTTTTGAGTGAATCGGGCGCTTTAGGATATTAAGTGTTCTTAATAAATTTGAATGAACTTTCGGGCGATCTAACCCTAGAAATCGGGCGAAACATGAAAGAAATAGTTGAATAGATTAAATACAATTTAAATCTCGGCGATTTGAGGACGAAAATGCTACGCAATCGGCGATTTGGAGGCTAGGAGGAATCGGCGAATGGGAGTTATAAAATCGTGCGATTTAAGTTGCCTCAAATCGGGCGATTCTATGAGAAAGAGAACTCGGCGAAATCATGTCCATGCATGATACAATCGGGCAAATATGAGGCTTTATCAATCAGACGATTTGGGATCCAAGCAACACTTGGCGATTTTGGCATGTGGGAAACCTCAAATCGGGCTTTGAGCCTTTGGCGAAACCAAGTTGTAGCATAACAAATCGGGCGATTTAAGGTGAAAATCGGGATAATATACGCATGACTAACTTTCGCCGAGGATTTATGTAAATTAGGGTTGACCCGACTTTGACCACAACATTTTAATAAACTTCAGGCGAAACTTAAATTAGATAGCGTGGGGTATTGACTTAACTTAACTAGTATTAAATAATAATTATTTTTAATATAAGTACAATATTAGTCAATATACTAATATATTATTTGCTCAGAGGCTCGACATTTAGGGATTTCACCAAACCCCTTAATCGACTTAGCAGGAGGACAGGTAGGTGAATTTTTCATCTACAAGCGTAACACCAATGTGATATTTATGTGAATTTATGTGCTTCGCTGAATTATGTGAGTTATGTGTTTACGTGCGTTTCATGTAGCATCATGTTATGATGTATTATCATGTAAAGATCTACAAGTGCATTACACGTCATTTCACGGAGTGTACCGTGGTGGAACGGTGGTACTGTATTGTACCTATTGAGCGTGTAGCCGATATTGGCTGTCGACCCGTAGAGGAGTCATGTGAGTGTGGGCATCTGTTGTGCAACAGCGCCTGTAACTGTGAGCCATTGGCCCGTTGGACATTATGCGGCAGACTGCGGCCGACCTAGAAAGGAGCGACTTGGGATATCCCCAAGTAGGCTAGCTAGTGTAGGCCACGCTGTCGCATGCGGGAGGAGGCGACCTGGAGGGTGCGACCTGGGTACCTTTATGGGACCTGGTGTAGGCTACCAGCGTAGGCACCGCATTAGGCAGAAGAGGCGACCTGAGAGAGTGACCTGGTATGGCTCAGGGAGGCTGCTCGGTGTAGGCCACTGCCGTAGTGTTGTGATCGTGTTGTGGTTGGTTTCGTGATCGTGGTAGTGATTTCGCGTGATGGTGCATAGTATGGAGCCCCGGGCCCTTGTGAGGTGGTGAGTGTATCCCGGTTGTGATGAGTGATAGTGTTGCATTGGTGAGAATCGGGGGTGATTGGATGTGAGTGAGTCACACGTGCATGTGCACTATTTCACCTACTGGGCAATAGCTCAGTGTTTACGTGTTGCAGGTAAGCGACGATCGAGGCTGCCTATCGGAGCTTCCATGGGCTTTTGAAAGCGGGGCTGTACTGGATGACGACCTGTGGGCGAGTGATAGGATGATTTGGGCCTTTGCCCTTCGTAGTAACATTTTGTACAAATAAATGTTTTTGTAAATGGGTTCTCCGCGGCTTTCGCTGCTAAACCCGATGCGATTTATCGTTAATTAGGCGATTAGAGGGTGGTCGCTACAAGCTCCGTGCTGGCACAGGAAACCCAACCTAACTGTTGGGATATCTATCTAAGTCCAGCTCCGGGCTGGCACGTAAAGGCCCAACCTAACTGTTGGGAAATCTAAGTCCAGCTCGTGCTGGCACAGAAGACCCAGCCTAACTATTGGAATATCTAAGTCCAGCTCTGTGCTTGTACCAGAAGACCCACCCTAACTGTTGGGAAGTCCAGCTTCCCGCTGGCACAGGAAACCCAATCTATCTGGATTGGGATATGAAACTCCAGCTTCGCTGGCACCAGAATACCCAACATACGTGGTTGTGAATATAAGTCTAGCTCCACGCTAGCATAGGAAACCTAATCC
>JAPQWV010001932.1:0-68854 GCA_027422505.1 Craterostigma plantagineum | reverse complement strand
GTGGAGGTGGTAGTGGTCGTGGCCGAGGTCGTGGCCGTAGCCGACATCTTATGGTAATTATGATAATTTTCATCAGAAAAGGAAAAATGAAAACAAAAAGGAAACCGGCGAACAATCAAAAAGGCGATTCGATGAACCATGTTCTCGTTGTGGTATGAAGGTCATTATGCCCGGACTTGTCGTGTGGCAAAAATATCTTGTTAAGCTCTAGCAAAAAATCGCAGGAAAGAAAGTTGAGACAAATTTGTCCAAGATGAAGGAGGTTCTAATCTCAACTCGATATTCCCCACATGGATCTTGAAGAATTTCTCGCCGATCATAATGAATAAAAGACATTTTATTGTGTATCGATTTTTTATGCATGTGTGCTATATTATCATGAATTTATGTGTTTATGTGTGCCGTATTATCATGAATTTTGTACATAAGTGTGCTGTATTATCATGAATTTATGTGTAATTAATAATTAATGTGTTTTATTATTTTCTTGAGGGATAAGAAATATTTCATCCGATTGATTACTCAAGAAGCAAATGTTAATAATATTTCAGGAATTACAAAAATTGATTGAAGGCTCTGGAAGAGCTAACATCTTATTATCGGAGGAATAAAATTGCGTATTAGAAATGCATTATATTCTTCGAAGTCTCATAGAAACTTATTGTGATTTAAAGACATCCGTAAAAACGGATATCATATTGAGACTACAAAAGAAGGTGATAATGAATACCTTCAAATCACAAATGTGATTTTAAATAAAAAATACGTTATATTTAATGAATATTGTATGTCTATTGGGATTGATGTTGACATCCCGTAGCACATGTGCATACTCAAAATGGACTTGCGGAATCATTACTAAAAAGATTACAATTAATAGTAAGACCATTATTAATGAAGTCGAAGCTTCCTTTATCATGTTGGGGATATGTTATTTTGCATGCACCATCACTTATTCGCATTCGACCCACAAGTTATCATAATGTTTTCCCATTACAAATGGTTTCGGTCAGGAACCAGATATTTCTCATCTGAGAATTTTGGATGTGCTAGTATATGTCCCAATTGCTCCACCACAACGCACTAAAATGGGACCTCAAAGAAGATTGGGAATATTTGTTGGATTTGAATGTAAATCAATACTAAAATATTTAGAACCATTGACAGGAGATTTATTTACGGCTCGATTTGTCGACTGTCATTTTGATGAATCAAAATTTCCAACATTAGGGGGAGATAAAGAAAATAAACAGCCAATTAAAGAGATTAGTTGGAATGAATTATCATTGGCTCATTTTGATCCCCGTACAAAAGAATGTGAACTTGAAGTTCAAAAGATAATTCATTTACAAATTTAGCAAATCAATTGCCAGACAGTTTTACTAACCAGAAAAAGGTGACTAAATCGCATATACCAGCTGTTAATGCTCCTGTTAGAATTGATAATTCTTTGATAATACTAATCACAAAATTGAGCAGCACAGTTGAAACGTGGTAGGCCCTCGGGATCCAAAGATAAGAATCCTTGTAAAAGAAAATGAGCAAATAAAATAGATGGTCAAATCGAGGATACGTCAACTCTAATTGAGTCCAGGAGCATAACTAAATCTGATCAGGTACCTGAAAATTGTGAAAACATTGAAAATAAAGAGATCTCAATAAATTATGCTCATAATGGAGTAAGATGGAACCGAGATGAAGTCAACGTTGACGATGTTTTCTCATTTAACGTAGCGCTACATGAGATTAATGAAAATGAGGATCATGAACCAAAATCATAATGAATGTCGACAAAGAAGTGATTGGCCAAAAGGGAAAATGCAATCGAGGCAGAATTAAATCACTTGAGAAACGAAAAGTATTGGGCCTGTGGTTCGTATACCAGAAAATGTAAAGCCGGTTGGATATAAATGGTTTTCATTAGAAAGAAAAATGAAAACGGTGAAATTGTGAGATACAAAGCACAGCTTGTTGCACAAGGCTTTTCATTACGAAGAGACTTATTCTCCTGTGGTGGATGCAGTAACTTTTCGTTATCTAATTAGTATGGCAGTACGTGAAGGGCTCGATATGCATCTTATGGATGCTGTCACTGCGAACTTGTTTGGATCACTCGATAGTGACATATACATGAAACCCTCTGAGGGATTTCGTTTGACTGAAAATTCAGGATCTCGAAATGAGTACTCAATAAATCTGAATAAACCGCTATACGGTTTAAAACAATCAGGGTGTATGTGGTATAATCGTTTAAGTGATTATTTTCTAAACGAGGGGTATAAAAATGATCAAAGATGCCCTTGTATTTTAAATATAATAGGAACTCCTCAAGATTTAAATAAAGCTATTACATGTTTTAAAACGAGAATTCCAAATGAAAGATCTGGAAGAACGAAATTTTGTCTCGGACTACAAATTGAATATTTAAACAATGGAATATTTGTCTATCAAGAGACTTACAAAGAAGATCTTGAAAAGCGCATCCATTAACTACTCCAATGATAGTACGACCTCTTGATGTGAATAAAGATCCGTTCAGACCATGCGATGATAATGAAGAAATACTTGGTGCTGAAGTTCCATATCTTAGTGCTATTGGAGCATTAATGTATCTTACAAGTCATACTAGACCCGATATAGCATTTGCAGTCTATTTATTAGCAAGATATAGTTCTTCACCAACTAGACGACATTGGAATGGATCAAACAAATATTCCGTTATCTTCAAGGAACTACGGATGCAGGATTATTTTATTCGAATGAATCACAATCAAGTTTAGTTGGCTATACAGATGCGGGATTTCTATATGATCCGCATAACGGACAATCGCAAACAGGTTACTTATTTACACATGGAGGTACGGCTATTTCATGGCGATCGTTAAACAAACCTTAATTGCTACTTATTCAAATCATGCTGAAATATTAGCGATTCATAAGGCTAGTCGAGAATGTGTTTGGTTAAGATCTATTATTCAAGACACATGCGGACTATCTATTGAGAAATTACCTTCTACAATATTATTTGAAGATAAACATGCATATCTCAATTAAAAGGTTTCATCAAATGTGATAGAACAAAACAATATAACCAAAATTTTTCTTTACGCATGAACTTCAGAAAAATGGTGATATTGATGTACAACAAGTTCGATTAAGTGAAAACTTGCTAATCTATTTACTAAGGCAGTTCCTCCAAGAATTTTTGAAAATTTGGTATATTCAATTGGAGTCCGAAAACTTAGAGATCTTAAAGGACATTTCTATCAGGGGGAGTAATACACGTTGCACTCTTTTTTCCTTCACTATGGTTTTTTCCACAGAGTTTTCCTAGTAAGGTTTTTAACGAGGCAACAACTAAAAAGCGTATCTAAATAATGATGTATTCTTTTTCCTTCATTAGTTTTCTATCCCACTGGGTTTTTCCTAAGAAGGTTTTAACGAGACATGTTCTTTGGAAAACATCCAAAGGAGAGTGTTATGAATATTAAGAGATAATATTAAGACGTGAATATTTTTGGATTGTTATTGAATTATTGATATTTGGAGGTATTATATAGAATGTTTTAAAAATAAGATGAGTATTAATTGATAAGATGATGTGTATAATTGAATGGGCGCAGGAGACCCGCCCATATTGGGCATGAGACCTGTGCTATATAGCAGAGGTCCCGCTCATGCAAGCCAGAGGTCCCGCCCATTGATGCACAGCATGGGGCATGAGACCCGCCCATATTGGGCATGGGACCTGTGCTATATAGCAGAGGTCCCGCTCATGCAAGCAGAGGTCCCGCCCATTGTTGCACAGCATAGGCGCATGAGACCCGCCCATATTGGGTATGAGACCTGTATTATATAGCAGGGTCCCGCACATGGAAGCAGAGGTCCCGCCCATTGCTGCACAGCATGGGCGGGTCTCGTGCAGCATAGCACGGGCCCCCTGCTTAGGGGACCCGTGCTATGTAGCAATGGACCGCTCATCTTTTGGGACCTGATTAATAAGGTCACTAAAGTCATTCTTCATTTGGATGCTACTTTTTTAACGTTGACCACGTCAAAGGCGATTTACTTAAAAATCTCTATATATATATATATATATATATATTATATATATATATATATTTCCCGGAAGTATTTTACGACAGAAATTTAATTCTTCAGAACAATCTGTGTTTTGCGGCTTTACAACAATCTGTGAAGAAGAGAACCCTTCGAAAAAATCGAAGGAGTAGCTTTATGGAGAAGAAGGGCAGCGTCACGTCACTGTCCTCTGTGTTTCCCGCCGACGAAGCTCACAAAGCTTCGGCGCGAGTCAGCGAGGCAGTCGCTGAGAGCCAGCGGCAACTCGCACAGCTCGATGGCTTTATCGCCGACAACACCAACCTCATAAACCTCGTACAGAAGCTCCCTGATGAAACCCATCACGATATTATGGTAGAAATAGCTCAATTTTTTTTCCTCGTAAGTTACTTTCGACTCTTATCCTTGCGAGCCTGAGTTTTAAGGTCATTTATTTTGGGGATGTTAGGTTCCGTTTGGGAAGGCGGCTTTTTTCCAGGTCGTTTGATTCACACCAATGAGTTCATGGTAATGCTATCGCTCAATTTGGTTGTTTTTCTTATGGGAATTTTCAGAATTTCGTAACATCAGATGTTTTTGTAGCGATGGGCTCTGTTTCATAGACTTTATTTCTTTAGAAAGGCAATTTCCATAGTTTTTTTTTTCAAGTGTGTGTGTGTGTGTAGGTTCTTTTAGGAGAAGGCTATTATGCAGAACGAACATGTAAGCAAACAATTGAGATTCTGAAGAGAAGAGGAAATGCTTTAGAGGCTCAGATTGAATCTGTTAAGGCTGTCATTAAGGATTTGAGAGTCGAGGCTTCGTTCTTCGATGCTACTGCATCTGAGTCGGCGGTAATAAACTTTCTTCACTCCCTCTTATAATTGCTTATCAATCGTTTTCCCTATGTAGTTCTGATTACTCATCGCCGACGGTTTTAAGGAAAGGAAAAAAATAGAAGAAGATTGATTTAAAATCTCTTCAGATGTATAAAATATAGTTTTTTTTTCTGCGAAGTCATATATTATGTGGCGAGTTGTCTTAAAATATTTTACCGAATGTTTCATAGGAAGGGCTTGTGGAGATCAGAGAAGAGTACGTCGAGGAGGGTTCTTCAGGCAAATTCGAATCACCAGGTAAATTTTTACTCACTTAGTTGCTTGTTGACATAATCTGATATGTATAAGAGAAGTATAAAAGTCATTTTTGTCCTTTTGGCCTTCAAATGAAAGAAAAAGGGTCAAACCGCAAATTCAGTTGAAATTTGGGACTTTCTTTCAGTGGACGTAGTATTACAATCAAAACTGACTTCGTAGGCTTTATGTAATGATTCGAAAAGGCGGAAAGAAATCTAAGACTCGAATAATTTCTGTAACTTACGATCTAGTAGCTTTCTTTTTACGTTTTGATGTGAAACAGCCAATGTGAGGGATGAAAGCACCGCTGCAGCAGAAGATGATGAGTACTCAAGGATATTTGCAAGAATGGATGAACTCGAAAGAGAAGAAGAGGAAGCTTCCATGGCCAGCAACGAATCCATGCTCAGCGAACAGAATATTACAACGAAAGAAGGGTCAGTGCATTTGCCAGAGGTGATGATAGTTGCTTTAGAGATTCAATTTCCTTACGATTTCTGCATTAACGATCTTTGATTGGTTCCTCGGGCTGCTTTTTACGGTTTGTTTCTTAATTTATGACGCTTTTGTGATTCAGGACATAACGAAAGGGATGCAAGAACTATCCACAGGTAAAAATCCTCAAGAGTATGCTTTCTTAGCCTAGTCGATGAATGGAGGGATATATAGCCTTTAACCAAAATGGTTTTCGAAAAAATAGCGTCCCGCGTAAAGACTATTCTACCTTAGTGATTGGGACCCACAATAACCGACTTTCTAGAACGCAAAGCGTTTAAGGGTGGGTCAGGTGTAGAACAGTGGTTGTGTAGTTAGTAATCTAAGATATATGGTCACAGGTTAAATTCCTTATTACACAATATTTCCTTGTCTGCTTATACAAACATAGCATATGCAGAGAACACTTAGGTCTCTTTAAAATGACAAAATACCCTTAAATTTAAAGTAATTGACCAAAAAGTCCGATCGGTTGCAGGACTCGGTGAGACGAAGGGTAAGGCTTTAGAGAAACTCAAAGAGGAAGAGAAAGTTCGACCTCCGCCCATCAGCAGCGGCGCGGTATTTTATTTTCTTCCTTTTCTTTTTTTTCCCCCTTTTTTTCCTCATTTCTCACGATAGATCGTGAATGTAACAGCGAAGCCAGTCGATGTATTCGTAGACCGATGTTTTATGTGTGTTGCGTGGTAGGCGTTCACGGGCTCGATCGTAGAGCGTCGTACTCAGAGCATAGAGAGGAACTTAAATGAGCGTAGCGAAGGCGGTGGGGCCCGCAGCCCGAGGCCCGTGTCGAGGTTTAAGATGCAAAAGCATCAATAGATGAAGAAGTGATGGTGCTTTTTATTTTATTTCTCAAACGACATTTTAACAATTAAAACTAGTGTATTACCCGTGCAATGCCCGATGTTAACCATTGTAGCTATTTTATATTAATAAATAATTATTTATAGTGAGTAGTGTGATAGTGGATAGTTTTTCATGTTTTTATTATATTATTTTTAATTTATTACAATTAATTATTATGGGACACATAATAGCATTCTAGGACATACATTTGCATAATAATATAAGATTGGGGAAGTTTAATGTTTTTCGAATTTTGCATATTTATCTATTATTGGAGAGCATCTATGGCCCTGTTTGCTTTCCAAGAGAAGGCCCTACAACATAAATAATATGTTTTAATGCGTTTGGTTCTACTTTTGGTTGCCCGATGTTAAACAAAACCCCATAAAATAAAACAGGCCATGTGAATTGTGATAAATAGTAGGGGTGGTCACAGTTCGGTAAACCGGCCGAACCGATCGAAATACCGAAAATTCGGTACGAATCGAATACCGAACCGAAATTCGGTTCGGTTTTTAAAAAGAAAATCAGTAATTCGGTTAGGTACGGATATACCAGTTCAGTATACCGAACCGAGCCGAATTACCGAAATTTATATTTATAGTTAAAAAAATATATTAAATTTGATAAAAATAAACAAAAATTAATATATTTAATATATTTAATAGGTTAAAATTAAATATATTAATATATTTAATATGTTAAAATTCGGTTATATCTAATTTTTGTTTTTTATTTTTTTAAATATTTCGGTTAACCGAATTACCGAATACCGAACCGAGAAATTCGGTTCGGTATCCGGTTTAAAAAAATCAAAAATTTCGGTTCGGTTAACTAAAACTTCGGTTCGGTACGGTTCGGTGCGTACCGAATGCCCACCCCTAATAAATAGTTTAAGACAAATGGATAAGATAAAAGGGCCTGATAAATAATAGTATGTATTTTGCGCCTAATATGACTTATAACCAAACCTACCCTAAGGGCTCGTTTGATATCGATGTTTATGGATTACATGGGTATAAGTATTTGTGTATGGCTATACATGAATTTTGTTGATATTGTATTTTAACATGTTTGATATGTGGGTTTTAATTATTTGGGTAATGATTTAGATGTTGTTTGATATGTATGTTTGAACTAGGTACAAAATTTGTTAAATAAAATGAATGACATTTTGCCCTTTAAAAAAATAAAGGTATAAGAAAATACAAAAGTTTCGTCGTCATCTTCTACTACTAACCATTCACGTCAGAAGTGAAATTTTCCAACTCATCAATGGTAGAACTGAAATTAGACTACAGACAACGCAGACCCGAGCTTCGTCGCCCTAATTTCCCGTTTGAAGCTTCACTTGGGCGTCGTCAAGTCGATTCCCTCATTTGTGGTTGCTGGACTTCGATGGCGACGAGGTGCGATGGGCGGACGATGGGTATGGGCGACGTAGCGACAGCGCATGTGAGGTCCATCGACCACTGCTCCGGAGATGGGCGTTCCCTCTGTTGAGCAGATTGGGAGGGTTCAATTGGGGCAAAATTGAATGACGATGGTAGGGATAAAATTGGGATTAAGACATATGTAATGGCATACCTATCTCTGAGCTGGGTATTTCTATACATAGCAGAGGAGCGTTTTCCGTGTATTGAGTGGGTTTTGCCATACAAGGCAGGTATATACATACACACGTATCAAACATTACGTAATTTTATCATACACAGCTATTACTCATCTAATCACGCGTATCAAACGAGCCGTAAGAGTAATTACTCTCAAATTGATTGGTATGTCAATAAATATAATTATTATTCTACCCGTAATTCTAAATATATTCTAATTATATCGTCTAATTCAATTTTTATTTATACTTACAGAATTAAACTTAATACTATAATTTCACATGTTAAAATAAATTAAAATATATACTATAATTTCACATGTTAAAATAAATTAAAATATAAATTAATATAATATATTTATATAGGGACATACATCACAGTAGGGTTGGCAATGGGGCGGGGATTCCCCGTCCCCGCGGGGATCTGCCCTGAACGGGGCGAGGAATCCCCGAGATTTTATCCTCGTGGGGCGAGGACGGGGAATGAAGTCTCCCCGTGGGGATCCCCGCCCCGTCCCGAACCCTCTTTTATATATTATAATATATATATATATATATAATATTACATTATATTTTAAATAATAGTAAAATAATATCAAAATATAGACTAAAAATATTAAATTAATACAAATAATATATAAAATTATAATTTATATAATATTTATAACAAAAATATATTCAAATTTACATATTATATTAAAGATATTATTTTTTTAAAAAAAGTTAAGGGGCAGAGAATCTCTGTGGGGAATCCCCGCCCTCGTCGATCCCGCGGGGACGGGGACGATTTCGTCCCCGAATGCATCGTGGGGATGGGGATTAGATCCCGCCCCGCCCCGCCCCATTGCCATCCTACATCACAGGTGTGCAAAATACTAGTTCTATGGATGAGATGGGTATAAACGTCACTTGATCTGTTAAAATTATTTACAATTTAATCACTCAATTATAATTTAAAAATTAAAATAATCATAATTGTATACTTTTAGGTAAATGAATTAAGGTGTTTAATATCGTCAGTTTTACGATTCATACACAAACCATTCAATTAAAATAACCGAACGAACACAAATAAAATATAATATTCGATTCAATTCAATTTGTTTGCGTCAAGATGCGCCTTGTAGTCATTACACTACATTAAATAATAATAATCCGAATTTTTATTAAAAAGGATATTCGTCCAAAAAAGCAACCGCCTTATAAATTCTTCGGAATGTCCCTTTCTCATCTAGTCTTCTCCCTCTCACCGTTTCAGTTCTTCTTCCTTCTTTTTGGTCTTACATGTAATAATCAAATCATATAAACCATATACGAACGCAAAAAAACACACACAACAGTGCGTGCCATCAAAGCTCACCAAGTATATCTTTAATCAGAGGTTTTTTTTTCACCCCCTTCTTCTTTATGTATATGATCTTTAGAATATGGGCAGCAGAGAATCTTAATGCAGTTTGTTTTTTCTTTCTTACTACGTTGTCAGATTATTCGCCTCCTCTGTTTTCGATTGAGGGCTTAAAAAAGCTGTCTTTTTTTCACTTAAACAGCGAGAAAACCCTTCATGGGTATGCTTAAAGTTTCTGTTTTCGGCGGCTTTTTGAATGACTGAGCTTTCTATTACCGTTTTATAAGGATTTCTTTAAGCTGTTGTTTCTTAATGCAGTTTGTTTCCTTTCTCACTACGTTGTCAGATCATTCATCTCCTTTGTTTTCAATTTGAGGGCTTAAAAAGAGATCTTTTTTTCACTGAAGAGCTGAGAAAAAACCCTCCGCAGAATGTCTATGGTTTCTGTATTCAGCGCCTCCATTAATGATTGAGCTTTTTCTTAATGTCTTATTTAAAATCGACGTTGTCCTAAAATCGTTCGCAGATGAGAGACGACGAGGCTGGCCCGCCGTGGCTGAAGCCAATGCTTTCGGCCGATTACTTCGTCCACTGCTCGGCCCACTTCGATTCCAACAAAAGCGAGTGCAATATGTTCTGCTTGGATTGCATGGGCAATGCCTTCTGCTCGTATTGCTCTTTGGCCCATCACGAAAACCACCGCGTTCTTCAGGTTTTTCTCACTTCCTTTCGATTAGGTTGCGTTCGGTATGCGTGCAAGGGTACAGCAAGCTAAGCGTGACGTACAATGATCCGATGCGTATCATTACGCTTTTCGTTTTCTTTTTCTGCATCGAATTCTGTATACCAAACGCACCTTTATTGCAGATTCGGCGTTCTTCTTATCACAATGTGGTTAGGGTGAATGAGGTTCAAAGGCACGTCGATATTTCGAGCATTCAAACATACGTCATCAACAGCGCGAAGATCGTCTTCCTCAACGAGAGGCCCCAGCCGAGGCCCGGAAAGGGGGTGACCTACAATTGCGAGATCTGCGCCCGAGGCCTGCCCGACTCGTTCAGATTCTGTTCCCTCGGCTGCAAGGTGATCTTTTTAGAAAATTTTGGGAGTTTCATTTTTACATTAATGGTGATAGGTGGAGTTGTATGTATGATATGTTGATTGATTTTTCAGAGGGTGAGCCTGGCATTTGCGCTGATGCCATAGTAGGAATTATTAGAAATCGATGTGTCCTTCCTAAAACCAGTTGGTGATATTAGGAGAAAACCTCTTATATATACTGGCCGGAAGAGTTTGAAGTATTCAATGTGGGATAACACCCACTTTTTTATAATCTCAACAGGATTGAGGGCTTCATAGTAAAAATTAATTGGCGATATTGACGTAGTCTATCAATTTGATATATTAATTGAGTCGGTGAGTTGAATTATCTAATGTGGCTCAACAGATCTTATAATTATGGGAATTACTTGATTGCGCGCAGGATTAATCTTGGTTTCGTTATTATACTACCTACAAACTACAGTCGTTTTAACATCGTATCGAATCCTTTGCGAATCCCACATTGGTTACTTTTGCTTATCTCCGTACTAATTTTATGCCCGTGCATTTCAAATGTGTAAAATATGTGTAATTAATATAACATTCTTTAATAACAATAATAATATAAGTTACATGGTTTAATGCGAAAATAAAATGTTCTTCACTTTGTTATTGAGCAGTTTTTCCATTATTTTTTATTTGTTTAATATAATAAAAATGGACACGTATCGCAAGCAGAAGCAAACTTCATTTCATTGTATGTATAAGATATGCATATTTATATATATTACTGTCCAATTGGTGCACAGTTAAATGGCATGAAAAGGGGAAAGGCCGACGACACTGAGCTGACATTCTCACTCAAATCGAGGAAGACGGCGGCGCGAGATTGGACGGACTCCGGCGAGATTCCGGCCGGGAAAAAGATTGCCCTAGACAAGACGTGGAAGCATCGACCTTTTTCGTCTGCTACGTTGAACTCTTCTTCTTTGTCGAGCTATTACAGCTCCGGCGACGACTCGGGCGAGGCGTGTAATAATAACAGCAGTATCATCTCACCGAGGACGCCATCGCCTTTCAACCATGGTAACTCGAACAGGAGGAAAGGGGTCCCGCACCGGGCCCCTTTTTAGAAGCATATGTATCAGTATGTGTGTGTGTGATTCTATATATAAAAAACAAAAATGATCATGTGCATATAAGAAAAGGCCTTTTTTTTGGTTTATGCTTTGTATACTCTAGGGTTGGAGAAGAAAGAAATGTATATTTGTATATAGTTATGATGTGTGCAAATTGTACATGGAAAAGAACCACATGTAAATGCAATAGTGAGTGTTTTTCAAAGGAAATAAGGATATTCGAATGCTTTCTCTTTGTCGTAGTTTTCACGTACCGAATAATTTCAGTGTTGATTATGGGACGATAGCACTCTTCGACTGAGTTCACTTCTGTAGCATATTTAACTCCAAACGTAGGCCATGAGACAATTCCAACTTTAAGAGAGTAACGTTTCTGGCCTCAATGCGAGTTATGAGAACAATGAAATTAATTTTCATTGTGAGTAATTTATTGTAATTTGTGTGAACTGCCCCAAATTTGCATAGACAATGAAAATTCATGTGAAAATGTCCTACTCCTTAGTTACACTTGGAATCAACGTACTTGTGGATTATTTCCTCTCGACAAAATCAATAAAAGTAGGAGTGGAAATATTATGTGCTAGAATAAACGACGTCTTTTTTACTAGAAAACTGAGGTTGACTGTTTTGCGTTTGTATTTATATATTATGGTCAATTTTTCTATTATCATGATGGCGATGTAATTATATTTTGTGGTGTAAGATAACGGTGGATTTTACATCAATTAAAAGCTTAGGGGACACGTAACAAGTCCACTATAAGATAGATTATATTACTTGTCTTGCTGTTATTTATTATCACCTTTCAACGTAACGTTACATCTCAACCATTCTTGCTTATCCTCAATACTTCACTGAAAAAATAAATTAAAACAAAAAAAATAATTGGATAGAAATTAGAAGAGGCGTGAAGAATTTGTTAGGTTTTATTAAGTTTTAAATCTTCGAATATTATCGTCCACTCCTTTTGTCATGTTTTATCATATTTCTTCGAAAATTCAACTTCGAAGTAGTCAACGTGCTGGGTCGGGCCGGATCGGGTCGGTCGGAGTGGGTAAAATAAAGTTGGGTTGGGCCTTTGTTGCTTACCTCAAAGCCCACGTGATAAAAGAAAAGTTTAGAAGACGATATTTTTCCTTCCCATGAACAGCTTCTCTCCATTTACCTCTTATGGCGGTTAACAACGATTCGATAAAATAAGGGTTTGGCCCAAATCGCTGCCTTTCGGAAACCAAGCCCTAGTATTCCATCGTGAACGGCCACCGCACCGCGACGCCGTCGCATCTACGATCTGCCGTTGGCGTCTCGCCTTTGCTATTACTTTCCGGAAATCCTACCTACGAATCGGCAACCTGCGCTCGTCGTTTTTTTGTTGAGAAGCGTTACAAGTTTTTCATTGGAGTGGCAAATCGCCGGAGGTAAGAGTGATTTAGGTTACGCGAGTTGATTTTCGTAACTTTTTAGGGTTTTGGAGACTAATTGCTGATTTAGTTTTGCTTTTTCGATTTTTATGATTTTGGGCAGTTTGGAACTTCACCGAAGTGAAAAATGTCTCACCCTGGAGGTGGTGCTGAGGCACACGCACGTTTCAAGCAGTATGAGTATCGAGCTAACTCGAGCCTCGTTCTCACCACTGACTCTCGTCCTCGAGATACCCACGAGCCTACTGGAGAGCCCGAATCTCTCTGGGGGAAGATTGATCCGAAAAGCTTTGGGGACCGTGCTCTCAGGGATAAACCACCCGAGCTTGAGGAGAAGCTCAAGAAATCAAAGAAGAAAAAGGATCGAGACCTTGTGTTTGAAGTTGCTCCTCCTAAGAGCAAGAAGAGGCGTTTGCAGGAGGAGAGTGTCCTTACCTCCACGGATGAAGGTGTATACCAGCCGAAGACTAAGGAGACCAGAGCATCATATGAGGCCTTGCTGAGTCTTATCCAGAAACAGTTGGGTGGGCAGCCCCCAAGCATTATTAGTGGAGCAGCAGATGAGATTTTGGCTGTCCTGAAAAATGAGAACATTAAGAATCCTGATAAGAAGAAGGAGATTGAGAAGTTGTTGAATCCCATCTCCAGCAGCTTCTTCGATGACCTGGTAGCCATTGGGAGGCTCATTACTGACTATTATGATGCTGCCAATGGTGATGACACTGCTGTTGGTGGTGAGGATGGGCTCGATGATGATGTTGGTGTTGCTGTTGAGTTTGAGGAGAATGACGAGGAAGAAGAAGAGAGTGATCTCGACATGGTACCCGAGGACGAAGAAGATGAGGATGAAAATGCTGAAGCCAATGGTTCCGGAGGTATGCAGATGGGCACTGGGATTGATGATGACGATGAGGAACATGAAGCTAATGAGGGGATGACCCTGAATGTTCAGGATATTGATGCCTATTGGCTTCAGAGGAAGATTTCTCAGGCGTATGACCAACAGATTGATCCTCAGCAGAGCCAGAAGCTTTCTGAAGAGGTTCTTAAAATTCTTGCTGAAGGTGACGATCGAGAGGTTGAGACAAAGTTGGTGGTGCATCTGCAGTTTGATAAATTTAGCCTTATCAAATACTTGTTGCGCAACAGGCTGAAGGTGGTTTGGTGTACCCGTCTGGCTAGAGCTGAGGATCAGGACCAGAGAAAGAAGATTGAAGAGGAAATGATGGGTCTGGGACAAGATTATGCTGCGATCTTGGAGCAGTTGCATGCCACTCGAGCAACGCGAAAAGAGAGGGAGATGATCATGGAGAAAAACATTAAAAAAGAGGCTCGGCGTTTGAAGGATGGAACTTCTGGAAATGGTGATAGGGAGTCTATGCAGTTCGTAGATAGAGATGCTGAGGGAGGCTGGTCGCAAGGGAAGCGAAATGTGCTTGACCTTGGGAGCCTTGCATTTCAACAAGGCGGCTTGTTAATGGCAAATAAGAAGTGTGAGCTTCCTAAGGGTTCTTTTAGGAACCAGAAAAAGAATTACGAAGAAGTTCATGTGCCTGCTTTGAAGCCAAAGCCGTTAGACCCTGGTGAGCGACTTGTGAAGATCTCAGACATGCCAGAGTGGGCACAATTGGCTTTCAAAGGGATGAGTCAGTTGAATAGGGTTCAGAGTAGAGTTTATGAAACCGCACTGTTCAGTGCAGAAAATATCCTGTTGTGTGCTCCTACTGGTGCCGGAAAGACGAACGTTGCTATGCTCACCATACTTCAACAGCTTGCCCTCAATATGAATGATGATGGTACTATTAATCATGCAAATTATAAGATTGTGTATGTTGCACCCATGAAGGCACTTGTTGCTGAGGTTGTAGGGAACCTTTCTAATCGCCTTGAACAATATGGTGTTAAGGTCAGAGAGCTCAGTGGAGATCAGTCATTGACGCGCCAGCAGATTGATGATACTCAGATTATTGTCACTACCCCTGAGAAGTGGGACATTATAACGAGGAAATCAGGTGATCGTACTTACACTCAGCTTGTGAAGCTTCTGATTATTGATGAGATCCATCTCCTGCATGATAATAGAGGCCCTGTGCTTGAAAGCATAATTGCAAGGACTGTGAGGCAAATTGAAACAACAAAAGAGCACATTCGTCTGGTTGGATTATCTGCCACACTTCCCAATTATGAAGATGTTGCTGTATTTTTACGAGTGGAATTGGAGAAAGGGCTCTTCTATTTTGATAATAGCTACAGGCCCGTTCCTTTGGCTCAGCAGTATATTGGGATTTCTGTGAAGAAGCCATTGCAGAGATTTCAGTTGATGAATGATGTTTGCTATGAGAAGGTAATATCTGTTGCTGGAAAGCATCAAGTTCTGGTATTTGTACACTCCCGGAAGGAGACAGCTAAAACAGCCCGTGCAGTTCGTGATACTGCACTCACCAACGATACTCTTGGTAAATTCTTGAAAGAGGATAGTGCAAGCAGGGAAATTCTCCAGTCTCATACGGAGCTTGTCAAGAGTAATGATCTAAAGGATCTATTACCGTATGGTTTTGCTATTCATCATGCAGGGATGGTCAGAGCTGATCGTCAAATAGTCGAGGATCTTTTTGCTGAGGGGCATGTGCAAGTACTGATTTCAACGGCCACTTTGGCTTGGGGTGTCAATTTGCCTGCTCATACTGTTATCATAAAAGGTACTCAAATCTACAATCCTGAAAAAGGAGCCTGGACCGAGTTGAGTCCACTGGATGTTATGCAAATGCTTGGTCGCGCTGGAAGGCCTCAATATGACACCTATGGTGAAGGAATAATCATCACTGGACATACTGAATTGCAATATTATCTGTCATTGATGAATCAGCAGCTACCTATTGAAAGCCAGTTCATCTCTCAATTGGCGGATCAGTTAAATGCAGAAATTATCCTTGGAACTGTTCAAAATGCTAGAGAAGCGTGTAAGTGGCTCTTATACACATACCTTTTTGTTCGCATGATGCGGAATCCTACTCTTTATGGTCTGCCGCCTGATGCCCTTGAAATAGATGAAACTTTGGAACAAAGAAGAGCCGATCTGGTAACTTTTACAGTCTCTTCATTTAACATTTCTTATGCTTATGTTGATCCTTCGATAGAATAGATTTATAGTTTGCTTGATTTCTCATGCATGCGGTACGAGCATACTTCTATGGAACACTCTCCTCTTCTTTAATCTTTGGGTTGTTGCATTCAGTATTCCTTTATCTAGCTATTTTCATCCATGGTTTTAATAATATGCAAGTGAGATGTTCTAACAGATGTTTTGATTTGATAAAGGGTGTTCTGGTGCTTCCTGACTCCCAATTTGTGAATTTTAATTCATATTCATCCCATTTTGTACCTTATCTTCATATATTGCACAAACCGTGTTTCCTTCATTTTTATTTCGTTGAAATTTGCACATGAGTTACTTGTATGGGTTTACTCTATTGGAATCCTGACATGATGCTCGAAGCACCCTTTATGTTGTATATTTTTTTTATCCCTTTCAGATCCATTCAGCGGCTACTATTTTGGATAAGAACAACCTGGCGAAGTATGATAGAAAGAGTGGTTATTTCCAAGTGACTGACCTAGGCCGCATTGCTAGCTACTATTATATCACTCATGGGACGATATCCAAGTACAACGAAAATCTGAAACCAACGATGGGTGATATTGAACTATGTCGTCTGTTCTCCAGTAGTGAAGAATTCCAGTACGTAACTGTGAGACAGGATGAGAAGATGGAACTCGCCAAACTTTTGGATCGGGTTCCTATACCTGTCAAAGAGGGCCTCGAGGATCCCAGTGCCAAAATTAATGTTCTGCTTCAAGCGTATATTTCTCGTTTGAAGCTTGAAGGATTGTCACTGACATCTGACATGGTTTATATAACTCAGGTATGCTGTGCCTTGCATGTTCTTTTCAGTTTTATGCACTGATGTTGTCATTGATGTTTGATGAAATACTTATTTCCACTCTCTACTTACTTTTTATGTTCAGAGTGCTGGTCGTCTTATGCGAGCCCTGTTCGAGATAGTGCTGAAGAGGGGATGGGCGCAATTGGCTGAGAAAGCTTTGAAATTGTGCAAAATGATAGGGAAAAGAATGTGGAGTGTGCAGACACCTCTTCGCCAGTTTAATGGTATTCCAAATGAAATTTTAATGAAGTTGGAAAAGAAAGATTTGGCTTGGGAGCGGTATTACGATCTGTCCTCGCAGGAGATCGGCGAGCTCATTCGCTTTCCTAAGATGGGAAGAACACTTCATAAATTCATCCATCAGTTCCCCAAGCTCAACCTGAATGCTCATGTTCAACCAATTACTCGCTCTGTTTTAAGGGTTGAGCTGACAATCACGCCAGATTTCCAGTGGGATGACAAGGTCCACGGGTATGTGGAGCCCTTTTGGATCATTGTTGAAGACAATGATGCAGAGCAGATTCTTCATCACGAGTATTTCATGTTGAAGAAACAATATATAGATGAAGATCATGTCCTTAGTTTCACAGTTCCCGTATATGAACCGCTGCCCCCACAATATTTCATCAATGTTGTGTCTGACAGATGGCTTGGTTCGCAAACTGTTCTTCCTGTCTCATTCAGGCACCTCATATTGCCTGAAAAATATCCTCCGCCGACAGAGTTATTGGATCTTCAACCTCTTCCCGTGACAGCATTGAGAAATCCGGCTTATGAAAAGCTCTATCAACAATTTCAGCATTTTAATCCTGTTCAGACACAGGTCTTCACAATTTTATACAACTCGGATGACAATGTATTAGTTGCTGCGACAACTGGTAGTGGGAAAACCATCTGTGCTGAGTTTGCCATCTTGAGGAATCATCAACAGAAAGGATCTGATGGTGTCATGAGAGCTGTGTATGTTGCTCCCTTAGAAGCCATTGCAAAGGAAAGGTATCATGACTGGCAGAAAAAATTCGGAGATGGCCTTGGCATGAAGGTGGTTATGCTGACTGGTGAGACAGCAACAGACTTAAAGCTGCTTGAAAAAGGCCAAATTATCATTACTACTCCTGAGAAATGGGACATGTTATCGCGGCGCTGGAAGCAGAGGAAGCATGTTCAGCAGGTTAGTCTCTTCATTGTCGATGAACTGCATTTGCTTGGGGGTCAAGGCGGGCCCATCTTGGAGATTATAGTTTCAAGGATGCGATATATTGCCAGCCAGTTAGATAACAAAATTCGGATAGTTGCGCTCTCAGCTTCTCTTGCGAATGCCAAGGATCTAGGTGAATGGATTGGGGCTACATCTCATGGGTTGTTCAATTTTCCTCCAAGTGTTAGGCCTGTTCCCTTGGAAATTCACATTTATGGAGTCGACGTCGCTAATTTTGAGGCGAGAATGCAGGCCATGACCAAACCTACATACACTGCAATTATGCAGCATGCTAAGGACGGTAAACCTGCAATTGTTTATGCCCCTAGCAGGAACACGCACGTCTCGCTGCTGTGGATCTTATGACTTACTCGAGCATGGACAGCGAGCAAAATCCCTTATTCCTGCTACAGTCTGCCGAAAAGATGGAGTCCTTTGTTTCCGGGATCACTGAACCTATGCTGAAGGAGACTTTAAAATTTGGCGTTGGCTATCTGCATGAGGGGCTAACCAGTACTGATCAAGTCATAGTGAAGACTTTGTTTGAAACGGGATGTATTCAAGTCTGTGTAATGAGTAGCTCGATGTGTTGGGGAGTGCCACTGGCTGCACATTTAGTGGTTGTTATGGGAACGCAGTTCTACGATGGGCGCGAAAATGCCCAGACGGATTACCCTGTCACTGATTTGCTGCAGATGATGGGTCACGCTGGTCGACCCCTTGTGGATAAATCGGGTGTGTGCTTTATCCTTTGTCACGCACCACGGAAAGAATATTACAGGAAGTTTGTGTACGAATCTTTCCCCGTGGAAAGCCATTTACATCATTATCTACACGATAATGTGAACGCTGAGGTAGTTGCTGGAGTTGTCCAGAACAAGCAGGATGCAGTGGACTACCTCACCTGGACATTTATGTACAGGAGGCTTACGCAAAATCCAAACTATTACAATCTTCAGGGCGTGAGTCACAGGCACCTGTCAGATCATCTCTCTGAGCTCGTGGAGAACACGATAAGCGATTTAGAAGCGAGCAAGTGTGTTACCGTCGAAGATGATTTTCTGCTCTCCCCTTCAAACCTTGGCTTGATTGCTTCTTATTATTACATCAGTTACACCACGATCGAGCGGTTCAGCTCGTCCCTTACTTCTAAAACAAAACTGAAGGGTCTTCTGGAGATATTGGCCTCGGCTTCAGAGTACGAAATGCTGCCGATTAGACCGGGCGAAGAAGAGTTGATCAGAAAGCTGATCCATCATCAGCGGTTTTCTGTAGACAACCCAAAGTTGACTGATCCTCACGTGAAAGCGAATGCGTTGCTGCAAGCCCACTTTTCCAGGCAGGTGATTGGTGGAAATCTCGCCATAGATCAGCAAGAGGTACTTGTAAACGCAACTAGGCTGCTTCAGGCCATGGTAGATGTTATCTCTAGCAGCGGTTGGCTTAACCTCGCCCTCCTTGCCATGGAGGTAAGTCAAATGGTGACTCAAGGAATGTGGGAGCGTGACTCTATGCTCCTCCAACTTCCTCACTTCACCAAAGATACGGCCAAGAGATGTCAGGAAAATCCAGGAAAGAGCGTCGAGACCGTGTTCGACCTTTTGGAGATGGAAGACGGCGAAAGGCGAGAGCTTCTGCAGATGTCCGATTCTCAGCTGATGGACATTGCTCGGTTTTGCAACCGGTTCCCCAACATTGACCTGAATTACGACGTGTTGGACGCTGATAACATTAGTGCTGGGGAGAACGTTAACGTTCAAGTTGCTTTGGAGAGAGACCTCGAAGAAAGGACCGAAGTTGGACCTGTGGACGCCCTTAGGTATCCCAAGCCGAAGGAAGAAGGATGGTGGCTTGTGGTTGGCGATACGAAAACTAATCAGCTGCTCGCCATTAAGAGAGTTTTTCTTCAGAGGAAATCGAGGGTTAAGCTCGATTTCGCTGCGCCTTCCGAGCCTGGGGAAAAGGCGTACACGCTATATTTCATGTGCGATTCCTATCTGGGCTGTGATCAAGAGTATAACTTTGCGGTCGATGTGAAGGATGGAGGAGGCGATGGTGCCGAATCGAGTTAATTCTATAGATGTTGCTTTTGATGCTCGCTCGTCTTTGTTGGTCCGACTGTTACTGGCAAGTTTCTAATATTCAAACTATTGCCCAGTTCTTTCTTACCTTTTTTTTTTCTAATTTTTCGACCTGCGATTCTTTCACTATATTGTTGGTCGAATTGCTCATTGCGATTCTGTGTATTTTTGCAGTTCCCCTCTGGGAGGCTGGGCCTACTTTGGAGTTCATTTATCTTTTGGCTGGTAACGAACTCATGTTATATGGTGTTAGAGAGTTTCATGTTTTGATGAGGTTTATGACATGTGAAGTTTATTTGCCTCGTTAGTTATAGCGCTTAAGCTTCTTCAGACATGTAACTGCTTTTATTGCTTGTGTTACACACTTGTAGTAAGATATTGACATGATCAACTTCAGTTATGTGCTTTAGCTTGCCCTTTTATCTATCAATCAAATACCCACTATAGGGATGTGGATGGATATTGGATAGTATACTCCAGGATTTTCAGTAACACTATGGCCCGTTAAAAATTATACAAGATATTTTATCAATATTTGAAACTTTTTTAGTTACATTTTATAATTCAAAACTGGGTATGTCATCGATTAATCAGGTTCAGGTAGTGCAAGCGGTCTTGCTACCTCGATAATCGACTAATCCACCCCCAATCATATTTAACATATAATGATTATACTAAATGAGTATTTCTCCTATAATTTGAAGATGTCCACCACCAATCGTACGTACCAAAATCATGGATTACGTATGTTATTCTTACTTATATAGTTTTGTTCTAACATATCATTGTTTATGAAAAAAGTTAACTACTTGAAAAGTGAAATCTGTTCTCTTTTATTAAACTTGAGCTTGGAATAAACCTGTCTTTAGTATGTCAATTTAATAAGTTAAGTTTTAAAAATGATATTAAATAAAAAGAAAAATTACCCATACATTTTTATATTCTCAATTTTGCACTTCTATTTAGTTACTCAATTATACAATTAATAATATATATACCAACGGATACGAGCGTGCAAAAATACTAATATGATATGAGTAAAGCTTGAACAAACAGAAAAATTAAACAGTGTAGTTACAATACAGCTTGGTTAAGACTTGAGAGTAAAAAATGCATTTACAAATATAGTCAATATTTTAATTTCACCTGTTGATTAATCGAAAAAGCCACGCTGGCAGGAAAATATACTGCCACGTTGCAACTTGCTGTAAATATAAATGGCCATCGCCACACCAAAGCAGCCTCAGTCAGAACCCTAAATTAATTAATAATTCGATTTTGACAGGTCGGAAAATGTCGAGTGGATGGAGGAGAGGATTTGCGAACGTGAGATCCTTTATTGGGAATTCGATGGGCGGTCTCAGAGGTACGAGCAATCTGGCGTCGTGGGTAGTCGCTGGAACCCTAGCCTACGTTCTCTGGGTGCGACCGCAGCAAGAGCTGCGTAGAGAGCAAGAGGTAGTAATCTTGATTACTATTCGTCGATCTATTTTTTTCCCATGATTAGGTTGGATTTCGTCGTTGTTATGGGTTTCGAAGCTATGATTTTGGTTTGGTGGCTCGTGTGTTGTAAGTGCTTTACCCTGAGGGCTCTTGTGTGTTTTGGCGTATCTTTTGTGCAACAATTATGGTTGCTGAGCTTTTGTTTTGTGTAATCTTATCAGCTGAATTCAGTTTTGATGCTTTGAGTGCATCGATGGGGTTCTTTTGTGCTGTTTAGTTTCTAATTCTACATCTTAGTTCATTTTGTTTCTTTGAATGTATCTTGGGTTTTTTTTTTTGTTGTTTAATTTCTAGTTTTGCCTTGGATTAGGTCATTTTGATCCTTTGAATGCATCGGATTAGTTATATATATCCCTTGAATGTGTTTGCTGTTTAATTTATAGTTTAACATCGGATTGGTTCAGTTTGATGCTTTGAATGCATCTCGGGCGCTTTTTGTGCTGTTTATTTCTAGTTTAACATAGGATTAGTCAGTTTGATCCTTCGAATGCAGCTTGAGATTTTCTGCTGCTTAATTTCTTCTTACAACGAGATGGTAATAAAGAAGTGGAGAAATGATTGAGATCTCTTCTGTTTTTCCAGGAAAGGGCGTTGGCTGCAGCTGCGTCAAATTCCTATCGATATGTCGAAAAGCGCAAACCCATTCCAGATCCTCAGGTATTGCTCCACGTGTTCGATTGTGAGGAACTTTGATTGCGCTAAAACTTGGAAGTAAATGTGGTTTATGGATTCATTATTATGCAGACGACTGGGTTGGTATACGGAAAGAAGGACGTCACGAAAAAGCTTGAGTGATGTTCCTGGAAGCAAAACGGATCAGATCAATTGGTATGTTTGTTGAGTTAGTGACCTTGTTGCTAGGCAAAGTTTGCGCGTGGTTGTCATATAATTACGCGGATGTGATTATCGAATTGCTATAGTTTTTGAGTTTTTACATACTTAAGGGTTTGAATAATGTGATCAAAAGGAAGTTCTAATAATTGAATCGTGCTATAATTACTATCTTGATATTTGGTTAGGATACAATAGGTAATAACAGAGCCTGGTGTCCGCGTCAAACATGATATGGTTATTTTGAAATAAAATATCTGTTGCATCTTTGTAATAATTTTCGCAGTTCTTTGAATTTTAATTCTTCAGAAGTCATGTTGCTATTACAAATACCCTTTCATCTCCAACCCTTGCTCCCAAGAGCGCTTAGTGTTATATGTTGTGATGCTTTTATCGCTAGTGACAACAAGGCTTTCACTGTAAGGACAATAAACTTGACAATATTAAAGCTATGATTTAAACAGCAACTTTCAAGTCAACAAATAACGTTAGGGTCACATAATGGGTTCGACACTTACAAGAGGACAATCTCATTGCTTGGTAAGTTGCTCAGCGAAAACATATCAGTTTGAGTAGCTAAATATGATCAACATATTTGGGTATCAATGGGGCTCATGGAAACAAATATATCAACTTACATGAATGAGCTTGAGCACCTTGCTTACACGAAGGCATCAACTTCCATTATGAATAATATTGAATGTTTGTCATCTCACCTAAAAGCTTAGCTTAAGTTTGCGTGAACGGATCATACTTCAATTCATATATTTTATTTCCCCTCGCATTTGGGTTGATTTATCTATTCTCTAGCCTTAAAACGTAAAATTAGAATTTTTTCTTTTACAAGGGATCGTGGATTTATAATCATTATATATTGGGGTATGATAACCTCAAATTTAATTCAATGCGACACTTTGCTTCAGTTTCCTCCTTCAGATGGATGCAACTGTACTGTGCTATCATTGAGTGAAGATATTAGAAGTGACGCTCAGAAATCTAAATTTTGATTCAATCAAGAGAAAGGAATTTTCCCTAAATTAATATTAATACCATCCGATTCGAAATTACACCAAATAAAAACCTAACACTAGGGAGAACGCCTAAATAAAACAATAACACAAACATATAGATGTGTATAAGAACATACAGCTAAGAAAACCTAACTTGATATGCAAAAAGCCTACCGCACACATAAAACGGTTAGAAAATGGTATACTACTAAAAACAGATAGAGATCATCCATCCCACCTCTTAGTCTCTCTCTCAATTTGCAGTCTGCGAATGGTGTAATAAGATAAGTTGTTCGTCGAATATTATCATTTAGGTACTATTTGGCTTCTCAAAAGGAACTCGAACAAAGAGACGCCCGTGAAGGCTAACCACAGCAGACGTCTGAAGAGGGTCGATTCTTCCCGGGAGGCTCACCACCTACAATTCAACAAGCAAAAAGCTTATACCGAATAGAACTGTAGAAACCAATGCTCTGCCTATAGTCAACACTTTTACGGAAAAAGAACGCTTAACATAACTAAACTAATCGATATAATCATTACAACATAAGTGAGAGATAGTTTTGAGTTGAGGTAGATTTTAACCTTCTTGAATGCAGTAATTCCCCAGGGGTTATCAACTTGCTCGGGCTGACCAGTTATGACCAAACGCCCAGCGGGATCTGATTGGACCCGCACCTAATTAAGAGTATGATCCAAATAGTAAATACAAAGAAAAAGGTCAAAATCAACATAAATTGCAATTTCATACAATAATGATACAACTGTATGAGCCGATACCTCTTCGCGTAGAAGTCCTGGGACCAGGGCATAAACCTCAAAACAGTTTTCCTGCACATGTAAAAGAATGGATAGAGTTAGGCCTATATCATGCATGTATATGCAAAAATGGGCTCGTGAACGAAAAATTAAATGAGGACTTTTGTACAAACATACAGCTTCACGAATGTTGATCTTCACCCAATCAGCTGGAGGACCAATATCAACAACTGATGCAGCAAGTCTACAAACAATCATAGGGTAAGGTGTGGAAACGATCAGTGGAGGATAGTGCCAAATAACACTATGACAAAAAAATAGAAGTGACCGACGTAACTGCTTAGACGTTTCAGTTCGAGCAGCTTTTACTGGCTTTTCTACTTCATTAGGCCTCTTTTGTTTTAGTGAACCTAAAAGACCGTAAACAACAAAACGAGGACGGAATGATAAAGGACTGGTTGTATCCATCCACATGAGGCTAATAAATGAGAGTAATATTTTACGTTCAGGAAACGTTTGCCGACCCATACCTTTCATGCCTTTCTCACGCTTTCCCGCACTGCTAAGACTCTTATCCTATAAAATAAAAAGAAATTGGAAGATAGAAATCAGAAAACAAATAATTTTTGCAATCTTCAAAACAAGAAAAACGATATCATCTACTACAAACCTTAGCGACGGGCTCACCAACCTCACCATTAGTGGAGAGGCGCTGAGCACCCCAGCCTTGCATAGCACGAGAAGCAGCGTCTCTTTTAGTTCTTGCCGAGCCTTGATGTCCATTTCCCTGAAGTATTATAGAAACAGGAATGGATTATATATCTTTCATCAAGGATTCATGCAAATATGCACTATGCATGAATCAAGTGGGTCCCAAACTTAACACATATGAAAACATGTATGCCATCAACAACTAGTGTATGCTAAATACAAGTAGGCCGTGAATAACAGATTTAGTGACTGGACTTGTCGCCAAAAAGCAGTTAATGTTAAAAAAATTCAATCCTCCTCAAAGATTGTGATCTTTTTAACATAATATTGTCAATTATGCAATAAATCGAAGTGATAAAAAGATGCTTAGAGGAAAGAAAATAGGAAACAGGGCAGCCTGAATAAGAACAAACATGTATGTGATAGATAATACATACCTCAGCGTCGGCACCTGAAGCTTCAGGAAATGCAAATACAGGGAGTTGAAGCTCGCCACTCTGAGTCTTGTGCCTTTCAAATTCAAGAAGTGACTGTTGCATGTAGACATACTATTAGTTCTTTGCCCGGTTTACACGGCTATGATCATCTAGATAATTGCTGAAATAATCCTGACGACATATAGTAAAGTAACAGAGCCATCACATCACCTCATATATTCATTTATAACTAAGTCAAGGGGGACAAGGAGATAATCAACAAACATGAATTAACATAAACAGCTCAACCCTGATAAAATATTGGGCATAATGAAAACCTTCTCATAGAAAATGCGGAATGTCCAAGAGACCGTAGTACATGTCCTGCTCAAAAGAAAGAACAACCCATTCATTAGCCGAACAATATATTTTATTGTTCCTCTTAAAAAAAATCAATTTCCCAGTTAAACTACGATTTCACATCAAATACTGAAACATTCATAATGAGCCTTACTTTGGCGGATGAAATGATTCTCCAACTTGACGCCACAACTTTGATGCAGTTACCTAATCAGAGATGAAGAAAGCTATAAAATTTCTACATGAAGCAAAGTCAATAGAACTTACACATAGTAATTCGTGCATATGCAATTTAAATACTGAAACATGTAAAGACTCCACAGAAGATTCACATATATGCAAAAAAAATGTAGACCATTAAAAAGTACACGTTCAAAAGCCAAAACTGAAAACATTGGACCTTTTAATACAATTTACCAAGTCCGTTACGCTCTACGAACACCCTGACCATTACTACTAACAAGAACGTAATGCTTATTACAGTAATGACCCAGCATGTTAAGAATATACCCTGTCATAGCCTCCCAATCTGATTACAGCTCTCCATAACCTAGATGCAATAAAACCAAGTAAGTGGACATTGAATTTTACACGAGTGATGCAAAATGGAGTCAACTACTGCTTACTTCAGACAGTTTAAGAGTTGTCCGTAAAATTTTGGTGCTTTAAAGTCGATTGCCTTCTCACGATAAAGACTCTCAACCTCCTTCATGAATGCTGCTTGCTCTTCGGGTGTCCCATCATCATCCTCGGCCATCTAATCGTGAAGAAGAAAAATCACATAGATGAATTTGTTTAAGGGTCAAACTCATGATCGTTCTATATTCTAGCAATAACATCATTACCAGAGGCAGTGCTGTCTGTGTATAAACTGCCATAGCTGTTTCACTGCCGCGTTCACCAGCTGCAGCAGGATATCTAACAATAGAACTGGGTGTCGAAGTTCCATCTTGTTTCGTAGCAGAAGGATCCTCGCCTTTGAGATTTGTAGGAACAAGTGCAACATTATAGTTGGACCCGTCTGGTACAGGAGCAGAAAGCGTGGTTTTATTTTTCCCTTCAGAGACATCCATAATCACATTACTCCCATTTAATTTGACAGCATCATCAACTCCATTATCCTCACCTGGTGAAACCTTCTCTGACTGACTATTCTGGTGGTGAGAATGATTATCTGATTGTTCTTTATATGGAAGTTCCTTAGTTTCGGTTGAAGCCTCTGCCTGACCATCTCTTGTCACATCATTTTCTGTTTTCAGAAGTTCCCCTGCAACATCTCCTTCGTCTCGACCAGTCTTTTCAGGGTTTTCAGCTGCATTTTCTCCATTATGACTTTCCTCCATCACACTGACATCAAGACTTGCACCACCTGCAC
This sequence comes from Craterostigma plantagineum, assembly GCA_027422505.1. Taxonomy (NCBI): domain Eukaryota; kingdom Viridiplantae; phylum Streptophyta; class Magnoliopsida; order Lamiales; family Linderniaceae; genus Craterostigma; species Craterostigma plantagineum. The sequence continues at coordinate 41,572 of JAPQWV010001932.1, read as the reverse complement.
CATTCCCAACAGTCATCCCTTCGCCCCCCAGACCAATAGCAGATTTCTCTTCCACCACGTCATTACTGGCATCGTTTTGTTTCTGTGCAAGGATTTCAGCAGAATCTTGACACTGATCATCCCTTTGGGTCTCTTTATCATCTTTTGGGTCGGAATTTCGTACACTATTGGACAATTCAACTTCTTTGTTCTCGCATCTCTCAATTTTATCCTCAACAGGATCTGCCACGGCCTTCACAACCATCTCCTCTTCCACACCGTCTCTTTGTTCTAACACACCTTCCCCAGTAGGAGTTTTACTCGCATCCCCTGAAACTATGTTTGCAGAAGAAATATCCCGAAGTGGCCCTTCATTTCTCTGAAGATCACCATCCAGACCTTTACCATCTGAATCTTGAACATTACTGTTTCCCACCTCAAAATCTTGCTTTTCAGTGTCCTCCATTTCAACGTCTACTGCAGCCATGTGTATATCTATGTATCAACATTATATTCCATCCATCAGAAATATGTAAAACGTTATATTTTGAAGAAATATAAATACAACCCCAGTTGAAATGCACTACAAAAACCTAAGAGTTGACCACAAAACAGTCAAATCCCATAAACTAGCTTCCATCATCGACTTGAAAACAGCATCAGGGTTCCCATTGCAAAATCCCATAATTAAGAAAACATTTCAGAGGTTGTTAAAATCAATAAATCTTGTCAATTAACGCACAACCCTCAAACTATCACACACAGCAATTACAATAAACAATACAAAGCCTAATTGCCTCAAAATTGCCGATTCCCAGCACATAAAAACTCTAAATTGTAAAACCATCGCATCACCTAACAATATATATAAAAAAGAGCAGCAAAAGAAATAATAACAACAGATTGCCGATAGGAGATGAAGACCTGCCCGAAAAAACGCCTAATCCGACGACGTCCTAATGGTGGCAGAAGCAAATCTAGGGTTCGACTTCTTATCGCAATTGCTTATTTTCGAATATCCAGTTGAAGAATAAAATGAAAACGAAGGAAATATAAGATTTTTAATAAAGCGAGAAAAGAAAAGAAATATTATGAAACGCAATATGATACATATGATCATATAATATCACAAAATTATAAAGATAGTATATGTAATATTGTATTGGATTCAAATCCACCACAGAGAAATAAAAGGCTTTGTCCAATTCAATAGATCTATTGGCATATTTTTAGTAATAGGCTTGAGATAATATTTTATTTTATTGACTCGTGGTAATAATATTGATATATGTTATATGATTTATGACAAGATTTATTATCTTTTGACTTTTTGCTTTCTCAAATTTAATTAGGCAGAAGATATAATGAACTTTACCTTCATGGTTCGGAGATATTTGGTGTTCGTTTTTTAAATGATAATTAAGATGGAAAATATAATTTGATATTTTTGTCTATTTTGCTTGGCATGAAGCTCAATTTTTAGGCCAAAGCTCGAGCAAATAAACATTTAAAAAAATAGAGTTGGACTCATTTTTCACTCCGTCTATGGTCAAAGCTCACTCCTTAATGTTAAAAGATAATTATTGGGCCTTTGCATGAGATAGGGATGGTATTAAATTTATATAATGCTAACTATGAGATATTGAAAAGGGAGATTTTGCAATATATTTATAGATTCAATGATCAAGTTTCACTGTTCAGTTTTAAGGCTTGAATTAGAAAATTATAACTCAGTCGAGCCCATGATAGAGTATAATGAAGTTTGAACTCTGAGTTACATATGGTACAAGTATTATTTCGTTACAAGAAACTTCAAGAAATTCAACTTCAATCAAAGAGAATTAAATGCGATCAAATAAGTGATGAATGAAAGGCGACACGTGGAAGCTTCTTGTATATCTTCAACCCATTTAGTGCCATATTAGATTGAGTTGGACTTTAAATTACCAACTTTTATTTTCTTTAAAGAAATGTAATTATTGCATTATTTTCAACGGCAAAATCCATTGCCATGCGTCATAATTCTTTTAACGAGGACTGTTCACGAGGTAAGACGGAAAACAATTGCCTTTTAATTAAAATATATATGACAAATAAAGATTTACTTGTTCATTTTAGGGGATATAATATCAATTAATACATCATTATCTTCCTTTTGTGCATGACATGAAGCTCTTCTTTCGAAGAAAAGCATAGTAGAGAACGCTTGTGTCCAAAGAAACTTAAAATCAAAGTATGGCATGGCCAATACAGTATTTATTAAATTAACATTTATTTGTAGGGTAAATTATGTTTTAGGCCCAAAAATGTTTTAAAATAGGTTTCAAACACTTTCAGAAAAAATATTAGGTTAAAGGACCTACTAAAATTTAGAGATAAGGACCTAAAGTTACACAAGTGTTACTTCAGAGCAATGAAGTGTTACTTATGAACAATGAACAATTAACTGTTATTGCAGAACTTATGAAGTGTTACTATAGAATAATGAAGTGTTACTGCAGAACAAAGAAATGTTACTGCGGCAACGAAATGTTACTGCGGAAATCGAGTCCTTAAAACTTAATATTTTTCTGATAGGGCCTGAAAAATGAATAATATTCTGATAAGGGCCTGAAACAAAATTTGCCAAATTTTTTTATTCCATGTAGAAAATTGACGCTTGTTGACCTCGGACGACTTTAGTTGAAAAGAAAAAAGATAAATAAAATAAAACGTTTTCTGTGATACCAAATCACTGCCCTAGTGGTATTAACGTAAATAATTAAAGATCCAAGGGCATCAAGAAAAAGGTGTAAAGAGAAAGAGCATAAAAACTGTATATATAAATAAATAAAAAACAAAACCACACTGCTTTCATACACCTCATTATTCCCTTCTCTCTCTCTCTCTCTCTCTCTCTCTCTCTCTCTCTCTCTCATACAGAGATTACGCATTGAAAGATGTCTGTCGGTCAAGGAACTTCTTGAACTTTGTCGACTAAATCGTTGATTATAAATACATTGAAAACAATATACAGAAGCCCTTTTGTTGTATGTTATCTGTTTGTAATCTTCTGCCGTGAAGCTATTTGAGAAGATAGAGTTGAAGCTCAGGCGAGGCGAGGGAAGTAAGTGCACCGTGCACCGCCTTATGTGCTGTGGTTTGTCGGCGGCGAGATCTGATCGGCGATTAGGAAAGACGGCGGCGTTTCAGCTCCAGCGAGCGTGGGGAAGATGCTAACCTGCTTTGAGACGAAGCCTTTCTTCGCTACATTGCTCGCCTTCACTCTCATAATGCTCGTTTGGAACCTACAGCCCTACTACGAAAGCCTCCTCTCCTCCACCACCGCCGCTCGCTGCGCCGCCGGAACTCTAACCCAAGCTCCGGCGGAGCCCCAGCTGAAGGCGGCGAAGGCCCTCTCTTCGGCGAAACCCAACGACACCGCTGCGTACGGCAAGCTGGCAGCCGAGGGCGCGAGGATGGCGAGGAAGGCGGCGGCGGCGGTCGACCCCAACAAGAGGACTTTCAAGGCGTACGGAAGCGCGGCGGCGCTCTTCGTTCAGATGGGCGCCTACCGCGGAGGCCCACGAACCTTCGCCGTCGTGGGGTTGGCGTCAAAGCCCACCCACGTCTTCGGCAAGCCGTGGTACAAGTGCGAGTGGGTTCCGACGAACTCCACCCAGCCGCCGGTCCGTGCTAAGGCGTACAAGATGCTCCCCGACTGGGGCTACGGCCGCGTCTACACCGTCGTCGTCGTCAACTGCACTTTTCCGACCAACCCCAACTCCGATAACGGAGGTGGGAAGCTCTTGCTCTACGCCTACTACGGCGAGTCTCCACGGAGGTAACAATTCTTCTTTGTTATTTGAACATATACTAATTGTTTCTTGATAAAATTGTATGGGAATATTCCTCTGCTGATTACTAGCTAATTTTCTTCTTCGTTTTCTGAATCTGTAATAATTGCGTTTCTCGAGAAAATTGTTATGGAAATTGGAATTCCTCTGCTGATTTTTACTAGTAATTCTTCCTCGTCATTTGAACCTATAAGAGTAGTTTCTTGAGAAAAATGTATTGGAAATTCCTCTGCTGATACATACACTAGTTAGTTCTTCGTAATTTTTTATTTTTCGGTAAAGTAGTTCTTCGTTATTTGAACCTACAATAATTGCTTCTTGAGAAAACTTCCCTCTGCTGATTTACATTACTTAATTCTTGTTCGTTATTTGAAATCCATAATAGTTGTTTCTTGAGAAAATTGTGATTGGAAATTGGAATTACTCTGCTGATCTTTACTAGTTAATTCTTCTTCGTTATTCGAATCTACTACAATCGTTTCTTGAGAAAATTGTTCTGGAAATTGGAATTCCTCTGCATATTTACACTGTTGAATCCTTCTTCTTTACTTGAATCCGTCATCAATTGTTTCTTGAAAAATTGTGATTGCAAATTGCTCCGCTAATTTCGAATCAATTCGAATATGCTCCAATGTGTCGATTCCGATTTCGATTTCACAAAGGTACGAAAAGTTCGCCGTGTTAGACGAATCCCCGGGCTCGTACGACGAATCCCAATTTTCCCCGCCGTACAAATACGAATACCTATACTGCGGTTCATCTCTCTACGGCAACCTAAGCGCTCCGAGGATTAGGGAATGGATGGCGTACCACGCTTGGTTCTTCGGCCCGAGCTCGCACTTCGTCCTCCACGATGCAGGCGGCGCGTCGCCGGAGGTCAGGGCTGTCCTCGAGCCGTGGATTCGGGCGGGTCGGGTCACGCTCCAGGACGTACGCGCTCAGTCGGAGTACGACGGTTACTACTACAATCAGTTCCTCATGGTGAACGACTGCCTTCATCGATACAGGCACCATGCCAACTGGACGTTCTTCTTCGACGTCGACGAGTACCTGTACCTCCCCGGTGGGAAAGACACGCTAGCTTCCGTGATGAGGGACTTCTCGGGATACACACAGTTCACGATCGAGCAGAACGCCGTGTCGAGCGTGCTCTGCGTCGACGACCATCGCAATCGCTCCAGGTTCGCTGTTTTGGTTATAGCTATTCTAATCTATTCCCGGTTTTACTGTGCGGTTGGGCGATTTTTTTTTTGGGCATGACAAATTTGAGGGTGACACGTTCGGGATCTGAGTTGAAGGGTTGCAATATAAGGACACTAAATTTCAAAATTGAAGCGATTTAATGGTTCGTTGCTTCGGATGCCTGATTGTTTTATTTAATTGCTTCAATTTTGAAAGTCAGTGTCCTTGAATTGTCCATTTTAAATTGGAACAGTTTAAGAACACGTTGCATCGGATACGTAATTGTGTCATTAAATTCTTTAATTTTGAAAGTTAGTGTCGTTAAACTGCAATTTCGTAAGTTGGTGTCCTGAAGTCACTAGGTAAGATTTATCCACGAACAAGCAACTCTGACGCGACTTAGGATCTATTCCAAATTACTTTTTCGCGTGTGCCGACCATGTGGGGTATGTTACGGCCAAAAGTTAGGTTTTCGATCTGGTTAGCTTAAATTGCTTGAAAAGTTAGAGTCCTTAACTTGCAGCCACTAACTTACTGAACAGAAAAAGGAAGTAGTTTAACTAACCCTTCTTTATCTGTATGATCAGTGAATGGAGTTTCGAGAAGATGGTGTTCAGGGACTCGAGGACGAGGATACGTCGTGACCGAAAGTACGCGATACAGGCGAGGAACGCGTACGCGACGGGCGTCCACATGTCGGAGAACGTCGCCGGCCGTAGCCTTCACAGGACGGAGAAGAGGATACGCTACTACCACTACCACAACACCATAACCGTCCACGAGGAGCTCTGCCGACGCCTTTTGCCGGAAACTGCCCGAGCCTCCACCGCGTGGGTCGACAAGGTGCCCTACGTCTACGACGATAGCATGAAGAAGCTCGCCCCAATAGTCAAGGAGTTCGAACGCAGCGTTATTGGCGCTGTTTCTCAGTAGCTCCACCACCGCAGCCGCCATCGCTGGCTGAGGAGTAATTCTTTTTATAGAGGTGTTAAATTCTTTACAGAGAAAAACTGAAATCGAGAAAAGACTAATGAATATTTTATTGACTGGTTGCTTAAAACTATTACAATCGATGAGCATATATATAGAGTACATCGTAGCAGAATCAATCACAATCAATCATAATAATGAGCACTAAATAGAGAGATATTTTTTCCTTATTGACCAGACTACCATATGTAAGAGAATATATTACTATTTGGGATCCTTGATACCATCCATAACCTTTGACTAAATCTTCTGATTGATATCGCCTTATTTCTCCATAATTAGTGGATTGACCTAATCCCCCTTATCACTCCATAATTTGTGGGATTCGCCTTATTACTCCTAGGTCATCCACTTGATATTATATTGCCAATACCCTCCCGCAAACTGAGCCGAGGTTGAAGGCACAGTTTGGCGCTTTCGAGACCGATTTGGTGAAGAGGTCGGCAATTTGATCCGTCGAAGGAATATGTTTAGTAACAAGTAGCCCAATAGCAACACGTTCACGTACAAAATGGTAGTCCAGTTCTATATGTTTACTGCGTGCATGAAAGACTGGATTGACTGTCATGTACAAAGCACTGATATTGTCACAGTAGATCGTTGGTGGCGGTTGAACGGGGATGCGAAGATCATTGAGAATGTAGGTAAGCCAGGTAAGCTCGGCTGCTGTATTAGCCATAGCACGATATTCTGCTTCGGTACTGGAGCGCGAGATAGTATGTTGCTTCTTAGCACACCAAGAAATAATATTGGAGCCGAGAAATGTGCAATAGCCAGTAGTCGAGCGTCGTGTCGTGGGACATCCTGCCCAATCAGCATCAGAGAAAGCTGACAATGTGAGAGTAGTTGTAGAAGTGAGATGTAAACCAGTGGAGATCGTGCCCTTTAGGTAGCGAAGGATCCGATGGACGAGTTTCATGTGAGCGATCGTCGGTGCATGCATAAACTGAGAGACATAGTTAACACAGTAAGACAAATCCGGACGCGTGAGAGTCAAATACTGAAGTGCTCCCACGATCCCACGATAATGGCTGGGATCTTCGAGAGGAGGCGCATCGGTCGAGGGTTGTAACTTGACGTCGAGCGGAGTTGGCATGGGTTTGCAGTCTAACATGTTGGACCGCTCCAGGATGGTAAGCGCATAGTGTGATTGAGAAAGATGCAACCCATTAGACGTGGAAGATATCTCAACTCCTAGAAAATGATGAACTGGTCCAAGGTCCTTCATCGAGAATTCATAGCTTAATGTTTTAATAAAAGAAGTGACAATATCATTAGAAGATCCTGTAAGAAGCATATCGTCAACGTATAATAATAAGACAAGAACACCTTTACTAGAGTGACAGATAAAAAGGGAAGGGTCAGCGAGGCTACAAAAGAAGCCACATGAAAGCAAAAATTTACTAAGCCTATCGAACCAAGCACGAGGTGCTTGTTTAAGTCCATATAAAGCACGTTCAAGTTTGCAAACATAATTTGGAAAGTGAGAATCAGACATACCTGGCGGTTGTTCCATGTAAATAGCTTCATTGATATAGCCATGTAAAAACGCATTTTTGACATCTAATTGTCGGATTGGCCAGTGTTTGACAAGAGCAACAGTTAAAACTAGGCGAATTGTACCTGGACGGATGACAGGTGAAAACGTTTCTGTATAATCAAGCCCATTAATTTGATGGTAACCTTTCGCCACCAGGCGAGCTTTGAGGCGATCCAGTGTACCATCAGGTCGCAGCTTAGTCTTAAAGACCCATTTTGATCCAATCACATGCATGTTGGATGTTCGTGGAACAAGTCGCCATGTTTTATTTTGATGAAGGGCTGTAAGTTCGTCAAGCATCGCAGCTTTCCATCCCGGATGTGATAATGCTGACTTAACTGTCTTGGGTTCACGAGGTACGCTGCTAGAAACAAAAACGTTCAATGCATATTTAGGATTTGGTTTAAAAATACCATGATGAGGGCGGGTCGTCATATGATGCTGTTGATGTGGAGGGCTGGGATGCGGCTCAGACAATATAGTTGTGGAATCGGTCACATGCATATCTGAAGGAGTTGTTAGATCAGGTGCTAAGGACTCGCCAGATTCAGGTGTGGCTTCAGCAATAGTATCGTCGGAGGATGGCGTTGGGTCACCTTGTGAAACATCTGTGACAATCACTGGGAGCGGGATATTAGAGTTAGGATGTGAGATATTATCCTGCGAGGTCATACCTGATTCAGAACTAACATGAGAGGTTAGCCATGAGTCAAACAAATTATGAACGTGGGAGTTCGTAGGAGACTTTTTATGATATTTGAAAGGAAAATCATTTTCATCAAAGGCAACATGTCGAGAAATAATAAACTTGCGACTAGAGAGATGAAAACACTTATATCCTTTATGTTTTTCGCTGTATCCTGCAAAAACACATAAAACAGATTTAGGATCAAACTTATTATTTTTCGTGTCCCATGTGTATGGAAAACATTTGCAACCGAATACTCGAAGAGAACTATAGTCAGGATGAGTTCCATGTAATTTGAAATATGGTGTTTCAGACATAAGAGACGATGAAGGAAGACGATTAATAAGAAAAACAGCTGTTGAAAAGGCTTCTACCCATAAAGACAGTGGAACATGACTGTGAAATAACATCGTCATACCTAGTTCTTGTATAATACGATGTCGTCGTTCAACCATACCTGTTTGTTCTGGTGTATAGGGGCATGAGATTTGATGAACAATTCCTGTGGTAAGAAAGTGAAATGATAATTGAGAATTAACAAATTCACCCCCGCCATCTGAGTGGAAGACCTTGATTTTCTTATTAAATTGTCGCTCAACGTATTTTTCAAACATTAAATAAGCAGTAAAAAAATCAGATTTATTTTTTAAAGGAATAATCCAAGTATACTTTGAAAAATCATCGACTAGACATGCATAATAACGAAATTTTCCAATAGATAAAACAGGAGCGGGACCCCAAAGATCACAATGTATTTTATTAAAAATATCAGAAGTTGAGTGCTCAGATGAACTAAATGGTAGTTTGCTTAACTTTCCTAATTGACAACTATCACACAAATGATTTTTTTTCGAAGACCCTACGACATCGATAAGACCTTTATTCTTTAATAAATGAACAGCAGATGATTGCGGATGACCCAAACGTTGATGCCAGATGTCTGATGTGCCAGATTTGAAACGATAAGAAAAATGTGCTTCTGGCTCATTAGACAGGACGTATAAATTACCCTTGCGTGTCCCTGTTATGAGTGGTTGACCTGTGCTCCGTGACTTTACACAAAAATTAGTGTTAGAGAATTCGCAATTAACAGGGAACTCAGATGTAAGTTGACTGATGGAAAGCAAATTTTTCTTAAGATCTGGAACAAAAAGAACATTATGAAGCGGTAAAGTTTTATCTTTTTGCTTAATTAAGGAATTACCAATACCTGTTATGGGTAACGAGGATCCATCACCAATAACGATCGAGTCACATCCCTTATATTTATGGATATTCTTTAACATACCTGGTTCTCCGGTCATATGATTAGAAGCGCCGGTATCTGATGTCCATTCTGTATCAATTACGGAGTTGTCGAGTGTGAGCGCCGCTAGTGCCTGTGGGATTTCCTTATTCTGATTTTCTTTCTTCAGTAACCACCAACAGATTTTTGCAACGTGACCTGGCTTATCGCAATATTGACAAATTGCATCACGGTATAGTTCTCTCTCTGCAGTAGTCATTCGACGTTGTCCAGGTGGAGGCGGCTTGCGTTGTGTGTTGGGATATCCTTGGGGTTGGCTACGAGATTGCTGTGCTTGGAAACCACGGCCCACAGAATTGAACTGGTTAGTTGGATTTTTTGGCTTGAAGTTGGTCGTCTGTTGATGTCCGTAAAAGGCTAGATGCGGTGTGAGTGTTGTGAGCGAAGTATCATGTTGATTTGAGAACCAGCTTCGGCGTTGATCTAGGCTCTGCAACTGTGAAACAACTTCAGCATACGTCGGTCGTGGGGGTTTAAGCATTGTTGTTGTGAAGGTTTCATATTGAGGTCCAAGGCTTGCTAGAAGACAAAATACTTTTTCTTGATCTGGGATTGGCTTTCCGATTGCGGCAAGATTGTCGCATAACCCTTTGAAGGTCCGTATGTGTTCCGCAACAGATTTGCTTTCATCTTTGCGCAAATAGGTTAATTGTTGTCGTAGTGTGAATTCTCGCTCTTGAGAGTCTTGCGCGTAGGCTTCTTTGAGTGCAGTCCAGACTGCTATTGATGTGTCTAACCCTATGACAAGTCCAAGGGCCTCTTCGGACAGAGTTCCAATAATCCAGCCACGAAGGAGACGATCAGACTTTTGCCATGCAATGAATTCTTTTGTTGGAGTTGGTGTTGTTTCTGTGTTGATGGGTGTTGTTTCTGAGCTTGAGGCTTGTGGATTTTGTGTAGTGAATTTGGATGGAACTGGGTTGGCTTTTTCGAGGTGATGAACTAGGTCTTGACTTTCTGCCAAGCCTAATACTTGTTCTCTCCACAATGGATAGTTGGTTGGGGTGAGTTTTAGCGTGACGAAGTTACCAACGTTTAGAGATAGGGAAGCCATGGTGAAGAGGCTCTGATACCAAGAGAAAAACTGAAATCGAGAAAAGACTAATGAATATTTTATTGACTGATTGCTTAAAACTATTACAATCGATGAGCATATATATAGAGTACATCGTAGCAGAATCAATCACAATCAATCATAATAATGAGCACTAAATAGAGAGATATTTTTTTCCTTATTGACCAGACTACCATATGTAAGAGAATATATTACTATTTGGGATCCTTGATACCATCCATAACCTTTGACTAAATCTTCTGATTGATATCGCCTTATTTCTCCATAATTAGTGGATTGACCTAATCCCCCTTATCACTCCATAATTTGTGGGATTCGCCTTATTACTCCTAGGTCATCCACTTGATATTATATTGCCAATACCCTCCCGCAAACTGAGCCGAGGTTGAAGGCACAGTTTGGCGCGAAACGAAGCCAGTGTAGCTTTCGAGACCGATTTGGTGAAGAGGTCGGCAATTTGATCCGTCGAAGGAATATGTTTAGTAACAAGTAGCCCAATAGCAACACGTTCACGTACAAAATGGTAGTCCAGTTCTATATGTTTACTGCGTGCATGAAAGACTGGATTGACTGTCATGTACAAAGCACTGATATTGTCACAGTAGATCGTTGGTGGCGGTTGAACGGGGATGCGAAGATCATTGAGAATGTAGGTAAGCCAGGTAAGCTCGGCTGCTGTATTAGCCATAGCACGATATTCTGCTTCGGTACTGGAGCGCGAGATAGTATGTTGCTTCTTAGCACACCAAGAAATAATATTGGAGCCGAGAAATGTGCAATAGCCAGTAGTCGAGCGTCGTGTCGTGGGACATCCTGCCCAATCAGCATCAGAGAAAGCTGACAATGTGAGAGTAGTTGTAGAAGTGAGATGTAAACCAGTGGAGATCGTGCCCTTTAGGTAGCGAAGGATCCGATGGACGAGTTTCATGTGAGCGATCGTCGGTGCATGCATAAACTGAGAGACATAGTTAACACAGTAAGACAAATCCGGACGCGTGAGAGTCAAATACTGAAGTGCTCCCACGATCCCACGATAATGGCTGGGATCTTCGAGAGGAGGCGCATCGGTCGAGGGTTGTAACTTGACGTCGAACGGAGTTGGCATGGGTTTGCAGTCTAACATGTTGGACCGCTCCAGGATGGTAAGCGCATAGTGTGATTGAGAAAGATGCAACCCATTAGACGTGGAAGATATCTCAACTCCTAGAAAATGATGAACTGGTCCAAGGTCCTTCATCGAGAATTCATAGCTTAATGTTTTAATAAAAGAAGTGACAATATCATTAGAAGATCCTGTAAGAAGCATATCGTCAACGTATAATAATAAGACAAGAACACCTTTACTAGAGTGACAGATAAAAAGGGAAGGGTCAGCGAGGCTACAAAAGAAGCCACATGAAAGCACAAATTTACTAAGCCTATCGAACCAAGCACGAGGTGCTTGTTTAAGTCCATATAAAGCACGTTCAAGTTTGCAAACATAATTTGGAAAGTGAGAATCAGACATACCTGGCGGTTGTTCCATGTAAATAGCTTCATTGATATAGCCATGTAAAAACGCATTTTTGAGACCGATTTGGTTTACCACATAGCTTGTTGCTTTATTTTCTTTGCTTTTGTTAGTTTGTGTTCTATAGTTGTATGTATAGAATCGGCTAACGTTGGGTCTTGGTTTATGGATATATCAAATTTTCTTTTATAATATGATATTTTCTGCTAGAGGTTTATGTGGGTGTGAAATTTTCTGTCTCACTTTTGGTCCTACATCACATTCACAGGTATTTGATTGAATGTATTGTGCATTGGCGTGTGGACTACTGTGGACCAGTTTCCATATGATCGTTATGAAATTCTTGCATAAATATTTCTGTCCATAATTTAGGGCGGCATTTAGGGACATGGAAGTAGAAGTTGAAGGACAATAATATTTAAAATTCAGCAATTTAGAGACATTTTATATCAGCATTACTGATATCATATTAAAATTGGGTATTGGCACCCCCTTAGGGGGTGAAAATAACTTTGGAAGTCAGTGAAGTTATTAAATTTAACACTATTATTACATTATATTCAACAATATTTAGTTATATTTATTAATTTTTTAATTCTCGATCAATTAACAGGTTTTTGTTTACTTATTAAGTAATTTTTCAATTAACTCGTTGACAAAGCACTATTAGTTGTATTTAATTTTAAACTATCTATTTACATCCCCTAATTAAATTCTATTATTAATTAATAATATTGTCCACTTTCCATAAAAAAAGATGTTCCGCAACCATAATCAAGATCAAAATATACAAAATCTAAGGACATATATAAATTATATTATATGAGTAACAATCGTTTCAAGTTCACTAAATGAATATTTGACAAATGGTTTTCATAAACAATAGTAGCACCTTATTATCTCGAATTGCATAATGCCATATATAATCTCTATATTTGAAATATACATAAAAATGGCTAAAGTCTTACACGATCGTTGTCATATTTACATTTTTGAAAAACTAAACTAAATGTAATATTTATGAGAAGTTGAGATAATATTGACCTTATCTTTTCCAATTTAGATATTACAAAGAGAACATATTTAAAATTTATAATGTTTGATGAAATATTATTTTTAAATATGTAAAAGGAGAATTGATTTGTTGTTTATAATTATAATGAATAAAACAATAGATGAATGATATGATAAATTATGTATAATTAAAAATTAATTTGTGATGGTATAATTATAGTAATAAAAAATTTCAGAATTGAGTGGATTGGTTCATTACACGTTAAAATAGAAATATTCCTGAAACTTAATTAATATTTGGTCAAAGACATAAATATTATAGCTGCAATTAATTGTGTGATATTTAATAGGGGGTCCAAATAGAATCTAAGGGGGTGTATATAGAATTACCCTTAAAATTGGTTAAATTTTATGGTTCCAACAAATTTAGAGCGTGCATCGGACAATCAAAATTAAGTAAATTTTGGACAAATTCAGGGTATAGCGTATATGTGCTCAAAGTTATTACTCGTACAGTGCTATTCCTAAATTTTCTTTCCCTATAATTTGACCTCAAAAATCATGATTAGAAAATCAATAACCTCGAATATTTAATACCAAATTTGTGTTTTCCATTATTCATTCTCTTAATCTACACCATAAGACAAATAATTGGATTAATTCGGGTCCTCCAAGCTTTAATGATAAGGTGGGCTGTGCTTTAATAATCGGTGTTAGAAAGTGACAATTATGCCTAAATTAGGGGAAGCATAACATAAATGAGGAGGGCCAGCTGGATTTAGGAGTATAGATTGCACTCGGCAAAGAATAAATTAATATGTTAAAAAAAGGAAGTAATGGATTGGAAGACGTTGGCTTTTTAAATAAAATAATGCAATTTTAATCGAAATTTAATAAAATAGGGTTACTTTGTCCGAAATTAATAAAATAGGGTAAAACGCATCCATTAAATCGCAGCTAATAGCCTCGACGATGACGTGGCACGAATGATTTGTTTTTTTTGTTCATTTTACTTTGGTCGCCCCCATTAGGGGCGATGATCAACTATTTTTTTATTTTTATTTATTTTTAACTTATTTTATATTTTTATTTATAAAATCCACCAAATCATAAAATCACCATTATCCCATGCTATTTATATAATTAAAATCAACAAACGCCTCTAATTGATTGTATGTTTCGCGACGGTTAAAATGATATGCATATCTTATATATTTCGAATATCGGAAATTGTTTTTAAAATTATAATCCAATTTAAGTATTTTTCTAATTATATAAATAAAAAAATATTTTTGATTATCGAAAAATATAAGATATGCATATCATTTTAATCGTCGCGAAACATACAATAATTAGATGCGTTTGTTGATTTTAGTTATGTAATTCGCATGAAATAATGGTGATTTTATGATTTGGTGGATTTTATAAATAATAAATATAAAATAAGTTAAAACAAAAAAATGATGGTCGCCCTGGGAGCGACGCAAGTAAAATAAAAAAAAACCAAATCATTCGTGCCACGTCATCGTCGCGGCTACATCTAATAGATGCCTATTTATTAATTTCGGACAAAGTAACTCTATTTTATTAAATTTCGATTAAAATTGCATTATTTTATTTTAAAAAGCCTTGGAGTCTAGCTAAGACAGATAGACATGGAGAATGATGCCGTGCTATGCTATCTGATTTTATGACCGTTACTATAAAGTCCATAATTAGAAACGTTGAGTGTTCGTCTCACTTACTCATAAGTCATAATACCTTTGCTTGTATAGGCCGTTAGATTAGATGAAGTCATTCAAAGGCGTTAAAACAGTCATTCAAATGTGTATTGACATATTTATCCATATATTTTGTTTGACAAAACTAATATGAGATACTCTTAAGTCTCTAACAAAATGCATTTTTTTAACTTATATTAAATAATAGAATCTTCAATATTCATCAAGTCTTGTCTCAAACTATGAGTTATCATTCTCCGAACTGCTAGTCCAACACGTCGATTAAGTTCAGTTTGAATCGAATCTGAACCTCATCGTCGGTTATGTAGTGATCACATCTTTCTGACATGAGTGTTCCGCATTGCTTATGTCCAGTCTCAAGTCGGCAACTGTAGATTCGAACCATAACCTCCATTTGAAGGTCTTATGATATATTCTGCAAGTTTCATAGAAGTTGGACATCCAAATAAATGTAATTATGTCTTTTTTTTTCAATTGCTATTAACTGAAATCCAAACAACTGTGTACCGGAACTTTTTTCACGTCCGATACATCCTTATCGTTAGTTCAAGAAACTATAATTGGGAGGTTATACATTCGAATACATCAATGACCTGGATTTTCGGCGTGGGGTGAAAGTGAGACTTTCTTACGAGGCATAACATTCCTTGAGCTAGAAAGAAATAATTTCATCAAATAATATTAAGCGTGACATAACTATTTTCATTATTCAGTGTGGATAATACAAATATTTTATGCATTGGGATTTATCAACAATTATTGTTAAAAGAAGTACATTCCAATATGCTCAGTCAGCATGTAAAATATGTACTGTGTGCAATTTTGGCGTTGACTCGAAGTGTGACCGAAAAGCTCTGAAGAAAGTGATAAAGGGTGCTTGAGCTGAGCCGCCGTAGCTTATTAGCTTAGAGCAATTACAAGCGCTGAATCTGTTTCAATTTTGGGAATTTCTCGAATGAATTGTATGGCGGCGGCGATACCTACCTACTATGCAGCGGCGTCTGATAATTCGAGGCGCCGTCGTTTGACGACGGCTGATAAGAACCTCGCGGCGGCGTCGCGGCGGCGTTGTCGTCGTTCCCTAACGACTTCTTCTTATAGCAAGGTGAACAGCAGTCGAGTCAACAAGTCGGATTATGATTATCTCGGCCAGAGCACGAAGGGAGATCTTAACCTGGACGCTGACTTCAATCTCAACCTCAAATTGGGTACCCTAAGCTCTCACTTGTTGAAATGCCTAACGTTTCAATTAATGATTTTTTTTACTTGTACTGTGATTCTGTGAAGGCATTGACGATGCCCATGCCCCAATTGAGGAGGTCCTTGACGGGCCTATTAAGGAGGTGGCGAAATTTGAAGCTCAAGAAGCTGAGAATCTGCTTGGTCACTTGGGAATTCCGGTAACTAGTCGTTTTTATTACCATTTATTTACACAATTCAAGCACTTCAATGATGTTGCTGTTATGAATGTATTAACATGCGTGCAGGATCCGATTTCCGCAAGATACTCTTCTCGTGGTATATTCTGCAGCCGAACGCTAAACTTGAGATCGATTAGTGCGATCGGTTATGATATGGACTACACGCTGGTCCATTACAATGTGATGGTAACTACTTTGCTCCATTCTAATCCTTGATTAATTATTTTAGAGTTTCTGTGTAATACTCAACTTGAAGAAGGTGAAAATGCATATTGTATCTTCATTCTTCCAGTCTTCCGAATTCAATTGCCAAGCATATACTTCGCAGCTAATAATTCAGTAACTTGTATTCACCACCAAACTTGATATTACTTATATGTATAATCAATATGTGAAGCCTGCTGAAATTTTTGAATTCCTAATGGATGGATTTCAGGCCTGGGAAGGAAGGGCATATGACTACTGTATGGACAATTTGAGAAATATGGGATACCCTGTTGATGGACTTGCGTTTGACCCAGATCTTGTAAGTTTCGAGTATTTAGCATGTTTGACGGAACTCATGTATATATCTTTGATATGAACTTATTTTGCTACCGGAATTTTAGGTCATCCGAGGTCTAGTGATAGACAAAGAAAAAGGGAACCTGGTCAAAGCAGATCGCTTTGGATATGTTAAGCGGGCTATGCATGGGACGAGAATGTTGTCAACTCAACAAGTGAGGTGTATTTCAAGCTCAGCTTTTTTGCAAATCAAAATGCACGCTCGCACGTTTGTATTCCATTTAATGCAAATAACTCCCTGTCATTTTATGGTAAAAGCTTGCCAATTGAAGTGTTTAAAGAACGGAGATTCCTTTTTGAAAATAACATGAAACCTGTGTTCTACTTATATTTATCTCAGAAGTTATTGTTGTTGATTTCTTGCTCGATGAGAACTGTTTACGAGCTCAATATTTTTCCTCATTGAAGTGAAATATATGGGAGAGAACTTGTTGATCTGCGTCAGGAGAGCCGGTGGGAGTTTCTCAATACATTATTCTCTGTTTCAGAGGCAGTTGCTTTTATGCAGGTAAACGGTCTGAAGAATTGCATTATAGTTGTGTGAAATTTCACGAAATTATGCCTACTGTAGATAGAGCGCATTTGTTGATGTAACATCCGTTTTAATCCATAAATGAAAATGCATTTACTTCTATCACCGTAAGACATAAAGAGCATTAAGAACTGAAAAACGGTGTCATATCTGGGATTTCCTTGCATCAAACGGTATTTCTGATATTTTTGTATTATCAGGAAATACATGATACTTTTTCAAAAAAATAAAAAAAAGGAAAAACATGATACATGCAATTATGGTTTCTCGCATTTTGATATTGTTGGGCTTGGGATTGGTTAAGCTTTGTGTGTTGGGCGATGCTGAATTATTCTACTTTAATTTTTTAATGTAAAAAATGCCATACATGACTACTTGAATTCCATTGAATGTGGTTGCTATCAATGTCTTCATGTAATAATAGAAAATGATTGCAGATGGTGGATAGATTGGATGAAGGAGCTATAGCAGCAGATCTTGGTCTTCTCGATTACAGAGGGCTTTACAAGGTTTTTCAGATCTTGGTCTCTCGATTATAGAGGATTTACTATGTTGATATCATAAAATTGATCTGGAATATTGTTTACCTATGATACGATGTTTTTCTGTTATTTTTATCAGGCCGTCGGTAAAGCACTCTTTAGGGCACATGTTGAAGGACAATTGAAGGTATCATCTTTGTATCTTTATCCTTGACTAGTATGTGTAGCACACCCAATATGTGTGCAAATATGTCAAGTTATTTTGCACAATTTTTATTAATAAAGTAGTTTAAAAAATAAAATTTTGATTTACAGAGAAATGTATAATAAATGAAAATGTTAAGGGTAAAATTATAATTTGACAATCAAGGGTAAAATTGTAAATAATCATTTATTAACTGACAGACCAAACGTGGCAGTAGCCACCCTAGACTCTTTATATAATAGTATAGATAGTATAGATAATTACGTGTGGCACCAACATCATCTAAATAACGTGTTTTCACAGAGTGAAATAATGTCCAAGCCTGAACTCTTTGTAGAACCGGATCCCGAGCTACCTTTGGCTCTGTTAGATCAAAAGGAGGTATATTTTTCTATTTCAATTCGAGTTAGCTAGGATCCATAAATAAAAGCGCAAAATATATTTTCCTATTGCGTGCTTAAGACCTGGTGTCTTATTATCGAACAGGCTGGCAAAAAACTTTTGCTCATTACCAATTCAGATCACCTTTATACTGACAAAATGATGCAACACTCCTTCAATAGATTTCTCCCAAACGACTTAACTTGGAGAGATCTCTTTGACATGGTAAGTATTGTGTGATATTGATGGTTACTTTTAGATGTGCAGATTTTTGTTCCTTTTTTGTCCATCTTCGCAATTGTTCAAAAACCTGAGGCTGCCAATTTTAATTATCTATATCTATGGAGCACAAAAGTTACTAATTTAATAAGATCACCTTACATGAATTATTTCTGTAGGTAATAGTCTCTGCGAGGAAGCCAGAGTTTTTCAAATGTCGCACCCATTATATGAAGTGGTAACTGGTGAAGGCTTAATGCGTCCTTGCTTTAAGGCTCTTCCAGGTATTTATACGATTTTTTAATTTTTCAAAGTTTAACAATCTCTTGACTCATTGACATTGTAGAACAACTTGGCAGCCTTCTTTTTTTGTTTTACGGTTAATTGAAAGAATTCAAAATTTTTTCACAGGGGGTTTGTACTCTGGAGGTAGTGCACAGATGGTTGAGAATTCTCTTGGCATTCATGGAGATGAAATTCTGTATGTTGGTGATCATATATATACTGATGTTAGCCAATCTAAAGTTCATCTGCGATGGCGTACAGCTCTTGTTTGCCAGGAACTAGAGGAGGAGGTTTGTGTTATGTTGTTTGTGATTTCCATTTAGTTATCAGCAATGGCGTCTATGTCCTGCTGATAAGTTTTTCTAGCCGAGTTACCAAGGACAAAATTGTGCTTTTAGGGCAAGCTTAACATAAGTACTGCTCATGGTTTACTTCTCCACTGTCGACTAGAGGCCCCCATGATCTAATTGTCGGCATATACGAAAATTGATGAGCTCCAGAAATACGCTTGCATTAGACGACTGCCTAGGTCTTTCAACGAATTAGTTCTACATTGCTAAATCTGTAGAAATTTTATTCAAAACGACTTGTAACTTCACTTTCGTGGTTTCTATTGATGTCTTTATACCAGAGTAAAATGTCAGCTGATCCTTCTTTTTGCAGTATAGTGCTTTAATTCGTAGTCGTGGTCATCGTGCTGAATTGATCGAGCTGATAAAGCAGAAGGAGGTTGTTGGGGACCTCTTCAATCAACTTCGTCTTGCTCTGCAGAGACGTACAAAAGGGCGTCCGGCTCAGGTAAGTAATTTAATTTTGCTTGTCCTAGCTTATCGATTTGCTTTAATGCTTGCCTCAGTCAATCTGTAGACATTTGAAAAGAAATTGAAGAGACCTACATATGGTCATGCTTCTCATTGTGATTCTATTTCATTATTCTTCCGTTGATGGCTTCTTGTTACATTCATCAGACTCTCGCTGCCACCTGCATGGATGATGAAGATCTTACAGAAAGCATTCAGAAGTTACTTATTGTGATGCAGAGATTGGACGAAAAAATTGCTCCAATGATGGAAGCTGATGGGGAACTCTTTAATAAAAGGTTTCGAAGGACTAAACTGATATATGTCTCCTAGCTCATTATCTCCCCCATCAATTCCTCCTGAATTAGAAGTAAAAACCTGTAGACGCCGAACCCTTGAATTGGGCTCTTCCTCTTTCAGATGGGGCTATCTATCACGAGCAGGCTTGTGGGACAAAAGTCACCTAATGAGGCAAATTGAGAAGTACGTTTCTTTATCTTGTCATTTCGTACGCTGATCATAAGAAGCTTAAAAATGAAAATATTGAGCTTTTATTATTGGTCCAATTGAAGGTATGCTGATATATACACGTCGAGAGTTTCCAACTTCCTCCACTATACTCCATTCGTGTACTTCCGAG
The DNA here is from genome assembly GCA_027422505.1 of Craterostigma plantagineum. NCBI lineage: Eukaryota > Viridiplantae > Streptophyta > Magnoliopsida > Lamiales > Linderniaceae > Craterostigma > Craterostigma plantagineum. Next base: position 21,181 of record JAPQWV010001932.1, on the reverse strand, counting down.
CGCAGGAACAGGTATCCATCCACACACACTTGTTATCAAATTCCCATATCGATTGCATAGTTTGTTTTCCACAAGCTCTACATTTCATGACAAGTGAAAAAACTTACCTAAGGTTCTCTTTTTGTGCATAAATTTCCTATTAAAGTTTTGATTTGTTCTGAGTTTGTTCGCTGCAGTCTCTTGCCCACGATTCATACTCGTTTCAACATGGAGCAGTAGCCAAGCACGAGAGTGTTACAGTTCCGTCTTGAGATGACAAACACAATTTGGCGATTCATTTTTGCATTTCAAGGTGAGTTGATATCATGCGCTGTTTTCTTTTCTTGAATTATAGGCATGAAAAATGAACTGGTTAATTTTACAGCATTATATTGTTAATTTCTGCGTGCACTGATATAATTTCAGTTTTATTCAGATCTCAAGGAGTTTTTTGGAGATATGCAATTGCAACGTTATATATTATTGCCTTGACTTGACAAGATCATCCTCTTTGTCTGGCTACTGCTGGTGAGGGACAAGGGTAACTTATTTCTTGATAAAGTATTCGCTCTTATGGATTATATATTTGATCTAATGTTTTTATTTGGTGTATAATCCTTGTCAAATTATACATTTACCTCCGTATGATGATATTTCTTCCAAATGTAGTGTAATAATACCAGCATCAAGATGTTATCAGTCATAAAATATGCCCTTCACGTTTTACATGGAATCTTTTACTAATGGCTCTTTAATTTTCACAATTTGGTATATTCAATATATGATAGATAATTTCTTACTTTTTGGAGAAGTTAACTTCGTCATTACTCTTCGGAGTTCATTAATTATTTCATTGACTAATAGTGAGGCGTAGGATATAGCTGGAAACACGTTGTAAGAGGAAAAAGATGTCATATACTCGTATCAAGAAAAAAAGTCGGTCAAAGACACGGCTGCATGCATTGAATAGAATGTTCTTGGAAGCCAATGCAATGACACATGATAATGATAATAATCTGAAACTTGGAAATCAAGAAAATACGTCATTGCTTATCCGAAATTAAACAAAAGTCAAAGCAGGCGACTAAAATTACAACTTTTCTCCTGTCGATATACTACGTGGTTGGATTAAGACATTTACTCATCATCCAATATCATAGTTTTATGTGGGATTGTTAATGGGATTAATCCACCGGAAAGTCTGTCATATTTCATAACCGAGAAAATTGAGTCATTATAATTCAGAAATACCTAATTCGAGTGTCGGAACTACGGTGGCGTTGTGTGTAGGTACCAACCATGACCGAAAGAAGAAACCCCAAAAGCTTGACCCTAATAAGTTGGTCCGTGACTTTCAAGCGTGAGGTCAGAGTTCTATTCCGATTAGGGATATTAAAAGTCGTTGTTTGTGGGATCTTTGGGTGGGTCACATGGATCATGGATGATTAGTTCTGTTGAAACCTGTGGTTGTCCTATAACCGACGACACTGGCGGACACTGGCGGAGGCGGAGCTATCCCCTGGACCAGTAGGGTCCATGGATCCCACTAAAATTGTCTTTTCTTTAATATTTAGTAATGAAAAATTTAATTTTAGTCCTAATCTACATAATATTATAAATGACCCACTCAATTATTTTACTTGCATTTAAACCATACTTGATATTTTAACATGGACCCCACGAGAATAAAATCATAACTCCATTAGAGGTTTGAATTCGATTCAAACCGAATCCAATCGGATTGCAAGCGCTACGGTGGCGTTGTTTGGGAATACCCCGACCGAAAATAAAAAACATAACAGAAATTATTGGAACCCATTAAAAAACATAACAGAAATTATAGGAACTCATCGAAGTTTCTTCGCATGGGTATGCTTTTAGCTTCCACATTTTTTGTTGCTTGGACAATATAAAGGTCAACGTAAAGTGTAAAAACTCAATAGAAACAACTACAAGCAGTTGTCTGTTGACGACTTTGCTTTCGTCACGTATTCGCTTCTCAATTCACATTCATTCGCCCGCCCACAGTTATACTTTACGAACACGTTTTCTGAAAAACAGAAATAATAAATTAATTGCAAATTCTTCTTCGTCTCTCTTTCTCATAAACGATATATAAACGTTCCTCCACCGCCTTCCCCATTCATATCATCACCTCTCAAATAATTTCTTCGAGTAATTTTGATGGGCGTTTGTTTCTCGTGGGGAAGAGAAGAAGGAGAAGACGATCGCCGGCGACGGAAGAAACCCTCCACCGCAGCTTACGTGGTCTCGGCGGCCGGCGACCTCCATCAGTACGCCGTCCCTGTGAAAGCCTCTCACGTCCTCCGATCGGAATCGAGCGGCGATTCAGCTCCGTACTTCATCTGCAACTCTGATCGATTGAGCTTCGAGGAGTATATACCGTCGCTCGACGCCGACGAGGAGCTCGAGTGCGGCCAGATTTACTTCATCCTGCCGGAGACGAGGCTCCGGCGCCGCCTCGCCGCGTCTGAGATGGCGGCGCTGGCGGTGAAGGCCAGCGTTGCGCTCGATCAGATCAACCGTGGTCGGAGGAAGGGAAGGGCGTCGAGGGTTTGTCCGGCGAATAGCGTCGTCGATCAACGGCGGAATCATGAATTCGTTGTTAGTAGTAAAATTGGGGACTACTACGATTATACGGTTACGTTGAACGGTCAGGGGAAGTCGTCGCCGGCGAGGACGAATTCCATGAGGAGCAAGCTGACTAAATATTCTTCTAGAAGGGGTAAATTGGCCGTTCGATCATTCAAGATTAAGCTTTCGACGATATACGAAGGCTCTTTGCACGTAGAGGAGATTTAATTTGATCTTTTTCTTTATTGTTTATTTATTGACCTTTTTGGATGTATATATACAAATACATATAATGATGTGTATTGTATTATTTTGCGCATATGCGAGTGACTGGAATTTAAGGATTTAATTTCGATTATTCAAGTCCATCGCACGATATATCTATCTATTTGATTAAGCGTTATGACCTCATAATAACTATCTGTAATTAATTTAGTACATCTATTGTAATTATAATTATATATTTCTTTTAATTCTATTTAGTAAACAATAAAACTAAAATATTGACTAAATTTCAAAAACCTATAAAACAATCCATCTATACTTTTATATTGCACAATGCACATGCATGGAATGTGCTTAAATACTAGTAATGTAACCTCACATAATAACTCTGCCAATTTTATCTTAATTACAATTTCTTACCACAGCAATATTAAATAAATTAATTATTACATAAATATAACATTAGGGAAAATATTTAGTATTTTTGCAACAATGTTTCACACGGTGCTAAATAAAAACTCTTGATTGATTGTCCTTCAATTTTATGTTATTTTTTCAGTGCTACGAAATTTACGAAAACTTAATTAATAATTAGTGGTGCGAAATGAAGATAAAAATAGGTTGATTTACACTTCGGCATTAATTTCTGTGAGGGGATGTGAGACATCTTTATCATATATTGGGTCAATTAAGGCCCACTAAGACAATCTTCTCAAAATATTTTTCCCAATTCCTTGTTAGTAAATTGCGGAAAGCTGTGATCATGGTCGAGCACGGCGAGGTATCTACCGTGACTGAGACGACTAGCGGCGGCGATTGCATAGGTGATGCACATATGGTTTTGGAACTTCAGTCAGAGCTCGGTAAGGGAAGAGATGAAGACGAGGAAGCTGAAAATGGAGAAGGTGATGGTGGTAATGATGGAGAAGGAGAAGGTTATGTTGATGATGAAGATGAAGAAGAAGAAGATGATAATGGTGATGACGACGACGACGAAGAAGATGAACACGATTTCCAGTTCCAAGGGGGAATGGATCCTCTTACGCTTGCCGAAGAGGACTCCTCAGGGATGCAGCTTTACGAGAGGCTGGAGCAGCTAGGTCAGCATTACGAGTTCTTGGCAGCCAAGAAACGAATAGCTGCTCAACAAAGCGTTAGGTGTCTTTAAAGTTTACGTTTTATTGTGTTATCATGTGTGGGGTTACAGGATTTTTTTCGCCTTTCTCATCCTGTTTCTGGTGCGTGGAATTTGGTCTCTTGATATATTTTGTGTTGGCTGCAGTGAAATGCCTGCTAAGAGGTTAAGATTGGAGGAGGGTATCGGAGCAAGCTTCGAAGAAATAATGGAAACCATGAACTATAGCATGGGGAGAAAGTCGAGGAAGGTATTTTCTATGTAGTCTGAATAGCTTGATGGAGCTAGTTTCTTTGATAGTTTTAAGTTTAGGGAGTGAAAATATAAAATTTTATCCTTTTATCTCTAATGATTCTTATTTTCCGTGTTCAAGCACGCTTTTGCTCGATATTTTCAATTTCTTTGATGATGCATATCTAAGTTGTCTTCTGAAAGAATTTATTGATTGCTTCTTGCTTGTTTCAATATGTATCAGAGGAAGAAAAGAGGAAGGAGAAGGGGATCAAAAAGAAAAGTCAATCCTGAAGCAGCACAGAAACTTGGGGTTGCTACTCTCCATTTCGCACATAGGCGCTTCGAAGAGGTATGGATCTTATTGAGATGCTCTAAGACGTCTATTAGAAAATTGTGATGCCATTTTTATACTTGAGGCATATTTCCTCCGTCAAATTAGAGGGCTCTCTGTTTGTTAGTTTCTGGTTGGTTCAGGCCGTCGAAGACAAAGTTTCCTATGCTCTTTACGTAGCTTATATGTGAAGATTTTGTATGCATTTTTCTTGTTAAACACGGTCCATATGTATTCACATTTAAATTCCATCTCATCGATCTGATCATCACCTTTATTGCCATATACTGAATTATAGGCCATTTGTTTGCTGAAAGAAGTAATCCATCTGGCCCCAAATCTATCTGAAGCTTACCGCTTACTTGGCGATATTTACAATGAATTGGCTGATAAAAAACGATCATTGAGTTTCTACATGATCACTGCTCTTTTAACTCCAAAAGATGCTTCTTTGTGGAATCTGCTCTTCCACCAATCACTGTAAGTAGTTAGTTGACTTGTATTATCTTCATGTTCTTTTTTTCCTTGATATTGCTGCCATTTCATCTTTTGATTTGGTTATCGTGAATTTGTATTTTCAATAATAAAGCCACTTTTGGTTTGTTGGATTGAGAAATTTGATCAATTTTTGAATGACATAATTTGCAGGGATCTAGGGGACAAGAGGCAGGCGAATTACTGCCTTGGTAAAGCTATCACGGCAAATCCCGATGATGTGGATCTTCAGATGTTCCGTGCTTCTCTATACATTGAGCTCGGAGAGTTTCAAAAAGCTGCTGTCTCATATGAGCAAATATCCCGCCTACGGTCTGATGATTTGGAAGTGATTCGAAAAGCTACACAGGTCTCTTTAGAGTTTTAATATATATGTAAATTTGATTGGTTTGAGCAAAGTACATGAATTAAACATACCTTCGTAACTTTGTTTTTTCTTTTGTAAGTCTATTTATGCGTAAAATTAAGGAGAACGAAGAATTCTTCAAAACACTCTGATTAGATGAGAGCAGGTAGGTCGTAGGCGTTTCTATTCTTGTGATGTCATCGACGTGCTTGAATCGTATAGAATTTACCATCTATTCTGTTCCCTTTTTAACCGTGTAGTTGTTATAATTCTCCATCCGTTTCAGTTATCATGAACTTTTTTTTCCGTATCTTACTGTTACAATGAATTTCCGTTCTTGTTTACAGTGTTATAAACAATGCGGACAAAGAGAACGAGCTGTGTGTTTTCTTGAAGAGCATCTGAATAATGATGCAAATGATTTGAAACTCAGTGTTGTTGAGCTCTTAGCATCAGTGCTCATGGAAAGCAAGAAGTACGATGAGGCTGTTGAACATATCGAGTATGCACTAAGGGAATACGGTACAGAAAAAGAGGCTTCGTTGAATTTGAATATTAAAGCTGGAGTATGTCATGCTCATCTTGGGAATATGGAGAAAGCCGAGGTATGTCTGTGTCACCGTAATGCTAAACCATATCTTTTTCGCTCATTTTTTATATGAGCAGTTCTTGGGGACAGAGCAATTAGATTACATTCAGAATAAAACTTGATCTGTCAACCTAATATTTATCATATGCTCTTAGTTTTGATTATGGTTTGATGTTTTTATTTCACAGGATTTTTTCAATGTATTGAAGCCGGAGAATGCTGCCACTCATTCTCACCTAATTATTGAAGTAGGGAAATCACTTATGGCAGCCGAGCAGTATGAATCTGCATTAAAATACTACATGATGCTGGAGAAAGATGCTGACAAGTATAATGTAAGGAAGATTAAATAAATGACATTGATTCCCTTTTCTATCAGAAAATAAATTCGCAGACTTCAGTGACATTCCTCCTTAATCGTTGACATTCTACGGTCGCGTAGGGCTATCTCGATTTGCAAATTGCGAGGTGCCATACATATTTGAGGAATGCAACCCAAGCAATCAAATACTATTATAGAGGTATTTAAGTAACATTGAAGTATAATTTTGCTTTTTGATGTTGCATCAAAGATTTCTCGCTTGATGTTTTTATTCATGGAATTATATTTCAAGTTGGAAGTTTACGATTCATCTTGACTTCTACTAATGATGTGTTTCTTCCAGCTATTCAAGTTGTTGAAGGCGATGTTGATGCTCGTTTGACCCTAGCCTCACTTCTTCTTGAACAAGATAGAGACGATGAAGCCATATCTGTGCTTTCTCCTCCCTTAAAGTCAGGTACCTTGGACTTGTCATATAATTTTAATGTACATGTCTTTGAGTCTGTCTCAATCAACATGGTATGTTGCCTTAGGAACGGCTATTGGAGAAAAGGCTGATCTGCCGAAATTATGGTGGCATGATGGAAAGATAAAGTTAAAGCTTTCCCAAGTTTACAGAGCTAAAGGGTCATTGGATGCTTTTGCAGACATATTGTTTCCTGTAATTCGAGAGACATTATTTCTTGAAACTGTTCGCCGAAAGGTAAGTTCCTCTGTATTCTTCCATTATTCCACTTCTTTGGGGCGATGAATAATTTTATTTGTTGGATTATCCTGGATTCTTCTGATGTTTTTTAAACTTTGTTGCCCCCGATAGACCAAGCATTTCTCTGACATGTTCAGCTATCTATAGATGTCGTAATAACGAATGGAACAACTATTCCATTCTTGCATTAGGTTAAGTTGCGCAAAAGACTGTCTCGGAGTACTCTTGCAGAAAGAGTGAAAATTCTTGATGATCAACCAACTGATGGCATATTTTGTGAATTCAGACCCGTTGCTTCGTCGGCAGATATGTATGCAACTTTTGAACCATCACTTTTGGCAAAACAATTTGATTGAATTAATATTAATGAACTCCAACATCTATCTTTCTGTTTCTTTTTCGTTGTTTGGCATGCCTTGGTACAGTCAGAAAGCGTCCCGAGCAAAGAAGTTACTTCAGAAGAAGAAGGCTGCGAAGGAAGCAAATAGAGCTGCCACATTAGCTGCTGGGCTTGATTGGACGAGCGACGATTCAGAAGATGAATTTCAAGTTAAAAATTCTTAATGATTTGTTCAGTTCCAACTTATTTCGGTCGGTTTACTGGAATTTATTTGTATTTCTTGTTCCATTGCATGATAATCCAACAACTCGTAGCAAGTATTTCGGGAGCCTCCCTTGCCAAATCTTCTGAAGGATGAGGAACATCACCAATTAATTATAGATGTAAGTTTTCGACTTTCTCATACGCCTTTTTATGCACAGTCTATCACTCATGTGAGGTACTTCCATGCGCATTTATCCACAGTTATGCCAATCATTGTCGTCATCGCGACGATACTGGGATGCATTGGAGATTATCAATCTCAGCCTGAAACTAGCAGGAAACATGTTATCCATTCAGAGAAAAGGGGAACTTAGAATTCTCGGAGCTCGTAACTTTTTGAAATCTAATATCATTGAAGTTATCAAAATTCGTCGTGTTTACTTCTATTGGATATGCACAACAGTAGCTGAACAAAGGACTTGCTGAGGCATTCTTCTTTTTTTCCCTTGCAGAAATAGCACACAACATTTCTGATCCTTCACAAGGGTGGGATTGCGTTCGTTACATTGTTAGTCGGCACCCTTACAGCTTTTCTGCTTGGAATTGCTACTATAAGGGAATATTAAGGCAATGTTTTGCTTTAAACAGCGCTTACTGTATTCTCAGTTATGCGACCCATTATGATATCAATTTAAAGCCAAGTTTATAGCTAGATTCAGATCATGATATTAAGGATATAACCTTCGGACATCAATCCATGGTTTACTGATTAATGCTTGCTCGTACTTGCTTGACATTTTCATCCCAGCTCTTAACTTTTTCCTTCTTTTCTGTAGAACTAATCGATTTACGAAGCACAACAAGTTCCTTCACAGCCTGAGAGCCAAGCACAAAGACTCGGTTCCACCAATTCTCATCTCTGCGCATCATTTTACCGTCATTAGCCAGCACCAAGCAGCTGCTAGAGAATATCTCGAAGCCTACAAACTGATGCCCGACAATCCTCTGATCAATCTCTGCGTGGGTATTGCATCTTGAACTTAAAATAACTGGTGATTTTGAAATTGCATCCCTGAGCTATCTCTACTACTATTAAAACTGATGCTCTCTCCTTAGGAACTGCCTTGATAAACTTGGCGCTCGGCCACCGTATTCCGAACAAGCATCAGACGTTATTGCAGGGACTTTCTTTCCTTCACAATAACGCCAGGCTCTGTGATAACAGCCAGGTTGTCCCCTCCTCTTCCCCTTTTTCTCATACACGTCGACCTTTTTTTGCTTGTTTGAAGATCTTCGTTTCGTATTTTTCTTGTCGAGTGATTACGTCACCTAAAAGCTTATGCTTGAAGGCAATGTATCATATCTTAATTTTATATACTTTATTTCGACCACGCTCACTCGCAGTCGCTTATAGATTGGTTTCTTTCTTATTTAGCTTTAGATGTGGAATTTTCATTTAATGGGTGTGGGCTGTTATACCATGTTGAATGACAACTCACCTAAAAGCTTAAGCTTGAAGGGAGCATATGATATTTTTATTTTATATCTATCCTTAGGCGTGGGATTTTCATTTAATGGGTGATGGGTGATCGTAGGGATTCGTAACCACGACCTCTGGGCATGAGTTTTGATACTCCGAAAAGCTTAATCTTTAAATGCAGTGTATCACAGTTCATATACTTGATAGTTCGATTTCAAACTTTCCAACGTATACTTTATAAAATCCAATTTCTAGCTAAGCAGGAGGCACTTTACAACATAGCTCGGGCATATCACCACGTGGGACTCGTGACTTTAGCTGCTACCTACTACGAAAGGGTCCTATCGATGTACGTTAAGGACTATCCCATCCCAGTGCTCCCGAACGAAAATCCCGACCCCATTGACTCGAAGGGAAAGACGGGATTCTGCGATCTTCGTAGAGAGGCTGCTTACAATCTGCACTTGATTTATAACAAGAGCGGCGCGTTCGATCTTGCGAGGCAGGTACTGAAAGATCATCTTGTGTTGTGATTGATGATGAGTCACAAAGTAAAGTTAATTATCTTAAATCGTTTTGCATATTACTGCTCTTTGTTAATAGTTTGAATGTGAGAGTTGTGATTAGTCTAGTCTTACTTGAAAATAAAATAGTTCAGTTTCTTTTCCTTTTTTTTTCTTCAGTTATAAATATTTGAAAGGCCCATCAGGGAATGGAGAACATTAAAAAAAATATTAAGTTTATTATATGAGAAAGGCAAGGGTGAGCCATCTATACTTCTTTTATAAAGAGGTTAAAGCTGGATAAAAATTGTAAATTATTCTATAATAAATTAATCAATCTGATTTTTTTGTACGTTAATTACTATTAAATAATTAAAAAAACTGACTGAACAACGTTGCCTTGAAAAATAAACCACCCATATTATGAGAACTATTGTTACCATAATAAATGTTTAGGTTTTTATAATTTTTTATTCGGTAATCTACAGAAAAATACCCATTTATATAAAAAATTTGCAAGTCAGACCCCCTGTCAGAAAATTTTCATACCGTTCGATTGTGCGTACCATTTTTCCTGTCTTGACGTACCTTTCTGTATATGTATTAAGTATCATATCACGTGTATATATGGTACCCACATATGGTACCTATATACGGTCTATATGGTACCTTAATGTGTAGTATGATGTACCATTTTCTTACTGTATAACGTATCACAATAATTAAAGTAATGATTATAAAATTGAGATATAAGCGCCGTCGTGCTCAATTGTTTGCATCAATTTGCTACATCATGTGTACTATTTTCCCCCTTTTCATTCAACTAATACTCTCCCGTCCCGCTAATTTTATCACATTTTTTCATTTCGATCGTCCAATAATTTTATCACCTTTTCTTTTTGGATAAAAGATTAACATCATTTTAAATATAATTGGAGTGAAAAGTTACTAGTGGGAATAATTAGGAAAATGTTATAAATTTAAGCAAGTTGTTATATCTAATCTCGTTGTACTATATTATTATAATAATGCCACCTTAATTTTGCGTCAACTTATGTGATAAAGTTGCTGGGGCAGAGAGAATACCATTTATATTATATATTAGTGCATGCATTGAATTTGTTTAAAATAATAATAATGATATACAATGTGAAAGGTGGGCAAATGGTTCATTCATCGATATATTCCGAAATCCTGCGTTGCACCCCTTTTTTTACTCCCAAAGAAAAATTACCTGCAATGACAATTCTTTATTTTCAACATATTTTGGGCCAACTGTAGGCCCATAATGTTACTTAGAAAGGCCCAATTTGAATTCCTCTTTTTACAGCGTAAATAGTTTACATATTTCTCAACTCTTGAATGAAATGAAATGTATCGTCTCCAACTGTCCATGTTCAGTATCATTGCGAAGGCATGAAGTAATAATCCATGATTCTCATCCCTTTTTCTTCTGCGCTCGAGCAATGTTGCGAAGGCTCCTCCATTCGGCCTTCATTCGTCGTAGACGCTTCTATCAGCTCCAAATTTATCTCAGCTTCTCCGCCCAATCTGATTCACAGAACCACCTGGTGAATCGAGTCTGCGAAATATTGTCCGATCAACGGAGAAGCTCGGAGCTCAAATCGTTGTCCCGAAATCTGAAACCTTCTCAGGTGGCGAGAATCATCCGAGAACACGGCGACGCCGACTCCGTTCTCAGGTTCTTTAACTGGGTTTCTGGCACTCATTTCTACGAACACGATATGTGCTGTTATGAGTCGATGTTGGATAGGCTCGTCAGGGATAGGAATCACCGGCCTGCGCACCGTGTTAGGATTCTGATGATTAAGGCTTGCAGAAACGAGGGAGAGGTGAGGAGGGTGGTCGATTTTTTGAGTGGGATGAGAGAAAGAGGTTTCTCTAACACTTTGTTTAGCTACAATGCTCTTTTGATTCAAATGGGAAAGTTTGGTATGGTTGATTTGGCGAAGAATGTGTACCGAGAGCTGATGAACTGTGGGTTGAAGCCCAGTTTGCTTACTTTTAATGCGATGATCAATATCTTGTGCAAGAAGGGAAGGTTGACGAAGCCAAGGCTATACTGGATGAGATATATCGGTACGAATTTTCGCCAGATGCTTTCACTTACACTTCGTTGATTCTTGGGCATTGTAGGAACGCTGATTTGGATCAGGCGTTTAGCATTTTCAATCAGATGAAAGCGAAAGGCGTCCATCCCAATGTAGTAACATATAATACTATCATTAATGGCTTGTGTGACTGTGGTATGGTTGACGAGGCGTTGGAACTTATTCGAAAGATGGTCGATGACAGCGTCGAACCAAACGTGTATACCTTTACTGTTCCTATCGCGGCGTTGTTTGCTAATAGGCGTGTTGATGAGGCCATCTCTCTTTCCGTGAGTATGAGAAAGAGTGGTTGCAAGCCAAACGTACAAACATATACAGCACTGATCAGTGGGTTGGCGAAATCTTGCAAACTTGAAGTGGCAATAGGGTTGTACCTCAAGATGGTTAGGGATGGTTTGGTGCCTACTACAATCACCTACAACGCTCTAATTAACGAGCTCTGTGAAACTTCGAGAATTGAAGCTGCTCTTGAAATCTTCCTATGGATGAAGAGACATGACCGATTGGCAGGTGCTGAAACCTACAATGCTATGATCAAAGGATTTTGCATGGTCGGGAATGTCGAACGAGCCATGATTCTTTTGGATGAAATGTTGAAGTCGGGCCCTTCTCCTACCATAGTCACGTATAACACGCTCATTAATGGGTATGCCAAGCGTGGCTATTTGGATAACGCTAGGAGATTGATGGAGGTGATGAGGGAAAATGGATGTGAGCCCGATAGTTGTACTTTCACAGAACTTGTTTCGGGCTTTTGCAAAGGGGATAAAGTTGATGTTGCCGACCAGTTGTTTCTCGAAATGACTCAGAACGGTCTGCGCCCAAATTTGGTGAATTATGTCGCTTTAATCGATGGCTTATGTAAGGGCGAGAAAGTTGATGATGCAGTTGTGTTATTTCAAAAGGTGAAAGAAAAGAAAATTCCTTTGAATATAGAGACTTACAATGCTCTGCTTAACGGTTTTACGAAAGCAGGTAGGCTATCTGAAGCAGAAGAATTGTTTAATCAGATTACCGAAAGTGGGCTTCTCCCTAATGTGATTACGTACACTACGTTAATCGATGGTCTTTGCAGAAATGGCGAGATTCGTCTCGCCTACGAAAAATTTCAGGAGATGGACCAAAGAAATTTCTCGCCGAACATTTATACTTATAGTTCACTGATTCATGGATTGTGTCTGGAAGGCCGGTCAAATGATGCTGAGAGATTGCTCACAGAAATGGCCAGTCGAAAAATAAATCCCGATCAAGTCACGTATACATCGTTGATCGATGGGTTCGTAAGTATTGGTAAATTAGATAATGCATTTTCTCTTCTTCATCAAATGATAAATTCTGGTTCTCAACCGAACTACAGAACTTACCATGCTTTGCTCAAGGGTCTGCAAATGGAAAATAAGATTGACGTAGAAAGTGTAGCAATCCAAGATAACGCTACAGTAGATGAAACATGCTTTTCCTTGAGTGTTATATGCAACTTGTTAAATAGGATGTCAGAGATTGGATGCAAGCCTACTGTTGGCACGTATCACATCTTGATAGATTATTTGTGTCGTCAAGGTAGAAGTGACGAAGCTGATCAGTTGGTTGAATACATGAAAGAGAAAGGGCTAAGCCCCAATGAGGCTATATATTGCTCCCTCATTGTTGCCTACTGCAAACATTATAAAGTCGATGCAGCTCTTACGACGTTATATCTGCTGATAGACAGAGGTTTCAAACCTCCTTTATCCCTTTATACAATGGTTATTCGTGCTTTGTCCAAAAGTGGACAAACTGTTGAAGCTGAAGTGCTGTTTAAGAAAATGCTCGAAAACCAATGGAATAATGATGAGATTGTATGGACTGTGTTGATCGATGGCCTGCTCAAGCACGGGGAATTGGGAGCATGTTTGAATCTTCTTCAAGTAATGAAGTCTGAGGATGTAACTATAAGTAAGCAGACTGAGAGAATTTTGTCGAATGAGTTTGCAAAATTCGACAGAAGATCCATTCAAGTTGGCCGAGCCGACGAAGCCTTTGAAATCCAAGAAGTTAATGAAAAGAGATGACGGAGCTTATGAGCTGAAGAGACAGCACGATAATCTCTATACAAATACTCCATTTGAACCTGAAAACTTTTCTGCAGAACCTAAAGAGACAAATTAGCAAGCAAAAAGAGGTGAGTTGTGACACATTTTTTCGTTTCTTTTTAGCTTTATGTGTTTTCTGGTATTGAGGAAGCTTGCCATAGTTGTTTTGTCAGAATAGGACAGTGAAAAATAAAGGCTACTATTTCATTCCACAGGTTTCATGGCCTTGTATTGAAGATGAGATGAGATGAGTACAACGTTTGGCCATATAAAGCTCGGCAATGACGCCTTACTGCATGAGGTGCAACAAGGTGACGGGGAACTGCGGGGCCCAGGTCGAGGTACAGTACAGTAACACGTGGATCGTCGTTGAACGTAGGATGATTATTTGTTTTATTATTGAACTCTCATTTTAACCTTTGAGCCATATTAGTTCAGATAGAGTTAAAATATTCTGAAAAAATAAGTCGAGGATTATACCTGAGTTTTTATTTGGTAGTTTTTCGTTTTTGTTCAGAGTTTATATCATAAACGGAGAAGACGAGAAAAGAAAGAAGTGGTTAGTTTCAGTAATAATGACTGTACTAATGTTGGTTGTGTCAGAGCATCTCCAACCGAACGCCAAAACTCAAAATTTGAGGTAAATTTATTCCAACCGAACACCAAAATTAAACTCAAAATGCGTTTGAGACATTCTCTCTCTTCATTCGGACCCATCTTTGCATTTTAAACAGTTAGGATGCAACTGATATTTACTAAGAGCATCTCCAACCGAACACCAAAACCCAAAATTTAAGGTAAATTTACTCCAACCGAACACCATAATTAAAACTCAAAATGCGTTGAGGCATTCTCTCTCTTCATTTGGACCCATCATTGCGTTTTAAACACTTAGGATGCGACTGATATTCACCGTGTGCAGACAAGGCCATCAGGTCACCTTTTCCGGATAAAGCATTACAAACATCTACCAAAGTCTGCAGACCTATCAATTGGACCGAAGAAAATTATCTGCCAACATATAATTAGTAGAGACAAAAGAACTCAACATTATTACACATCCACCAAACGCCACATTTTGTATGTCAACATCTGCTTCTCTCTCTCACTCACATTAATCAATGCTTATATGTATAATGATACTTTATTATTAACTTCACTATTTTTTTTATTTGTAATTTAATTTGTAAAGTTGTAAAATATGTGGGTAGTATTGAAATTTATAACAATTGGTATGGAAATGAATATTACAAAATGTCTTTTGAGTTGAGATGAGCTGAACGGTTGAAGAAGAATTACTACATTTTGAGTTTAGGAAATGCGTTTGCGTTTGAGAATGCGTTTCTCGGTTGAAGATGGTCTTAGTATCAGTAGTGATAATGAAGTTGGTTAATTTCAGTAATAATGACTGTACTAATGTTGGTGGTGTGATAATTATGTTGTAATAATAACGACAAGCCCAAGCAAGCACAGCGAATGTAACACTTGGATAACTCAAGCTCGATAAAAAGGTAATTAATTTAAAATTAAAAGTAGTAAATCTATCTCACGAACACAATAACCTCCTAGTTAAAAAAACATACATAGTTCCATCCCATTTCACTTTTTTTCTTTCATTCGAATCTAAGAAGGAAACTGATTCGGCCGAGGCGGCTGTTGTTGTTGTTGCTGTTCGCTAGGAACAAATACTGGGAGTTGACCGCTGCGCTGCGACCTTTCTTGCTGGTAATAATTGCTCGACGAAGCGTTACTACCACTCCTTTGGTGCTGTTGTTGTTGCTGCTGTTGTCCTCCTATGAACCTCACCGAGCCCGAGCCCGAACCCAAGGCCCGCCGAAGAAAATTGACTGACCAGCGTAAGTCAGCTCGGCGGTCCCACCCGCCAATGCACCGCGGCCCCTCGACACAAACCGTCCGGCTTCTGCATCCCAATACACCGAAGACCTCCCCGAGTCATCACCATCGTTCCTCCTCGACTGAGCCTCTCGGGCTTCGGCCCGGCCCGTCGAACACTGATAGAAGATAGGGTTGACAAAATGCTCTCTGTTGCTACTGTTGTTGTTGCTGTTATTATTATGAGCCATTGGCGATAGGCTGAAGTTCGAGGCGAGCGGCTGCTTAAATTACTAATATGCCCTCCGCCCAACGAGGAATCCGCGTCCTCCCTACTGCCTCGGCTCGGCGGGTACGAGCCTCTGTAAAGCCCTCGTTTCGCACTCGTCGGGCTACTCTTGCCACTCGAATAGCGGTCGAGGTCGTAGTTGTGCAGCCTGGCGGGGCCCACGGGGCGCAGGACGGAGGACGAGGCTCGGGCTTTTGCGCCGGCCTTGATGGCCTCTTTCGAGTCTAATTTCGCGAGCTTCCACGCGCTTATCCTCACGGGGCGTGAGTTCTTGCCCTTGTCTTGGACGACGTTGTCCGGGTCGACCGTGGACGGCAACCGTCCGGGCTCGAGGTGAGGGACGATCTCGTCCTGGGGAAAAGTTAATCGACTGAAATTCTCAAGCTTTCGTTTTTCTAATATATAATTCGAGAAAAAAAACATTACGTACTGGGTGGTCCATGAATATCCTGGGCGGAGTGCACCAAGCGCCTTTATACTGTATGCCCTTGCCGACTGAGCTCCGCCCGCTCATAGCTGTCACGGCGGAGCCAGTCGGCGAAGAAGGCATACTGTGTTGTTGTTGTTGCTGTTGTTGTTCATCTTCGCCGTCTAATGAAGTCCCTGGCAGTTCGCTTTGGGTCCTCATAGCCAAGACGTATTCGTACGTCGTAATGCCCTAAACGATACGAAAATTTCGAGTAATTATTTTGACAGTTAAGAAACATAACGTATCATCACCCAGACTCGAAAACGGGTTGAGAAAATTACCTTTCGTATGAGAAGGATGTGAAAAAATAACAATTCTCCCAAGGGCACGATCGCGAGAAACGAAACCGCCGTGCCTAGTGCCTGAAAATGGTCGAACGGCGTATTTACAACAATTGATGGACGAAATACGTAAAAAAATTTGATATATATATAGCACGATAACGAAATCGCGAAAACATACCACTACGGTAGCAAATGGCGGGCGAGAAAAACCATCCCCGAGGCGATCGACGATTTGAATTTCGGTAGCTTTTCTATCAGCAAAGCAGCGTACGAGCACGCGATGCCCCAGCACATTCAAAGATGAGCTGGAAAAAAAAAAGAAAAAAAAATAGAGCGCACGTTACAAAAGGAGAATTAGAAGCGCAAATTGCGACAATACGAAAGCTTTACCCAGATAAGGCTTGCACCCATTAAGCAGATAAACGTGGCGTAGTTTTTTCTTCCCACGCAATTATTCAGCCACTGCAAAAGATAGATTTAAAAACGCTTATGGATAATTAAGTTAAATTCCACGAAAATTAATCACATTTCAAGCAGAAAACAAATGTTTTTTCGAGCCTTAGAAACTCACCCGACAATGATGATCGAATCCGTCGACACATTTGTCGCAGCTTCTACAGTGTTTGCTCAGCTTTCGCACCTTTAAACGAGTAGAAGCATTAATCGATATGAAATATATGTTATAGAATATGTGGAAAACAAAGCATGGATATATAGTGAAATCAGCATACTGAATGTTATCCGAATAGATAGAGATTATCGATCCATACTGAATACCATACGCATAAAAGCAGTTGTTGAATGAGAACTAACCTAACGCTTAAGATTGAAGGGAGTCTATCATATGTTAAATTTACAATAGTCTAGGCTGATTTTTTATCTAGCCTTAAACGTCAAATTCTCATTTAGCCTTATAATATTAAATACCTCTGCATTGCACAGTGTGCAGAATAAAGCGTCCTCTTCGCCACTTTCTTGCTGAAGATAATCTTCGTCGTTTCGACAATCTTCCATCACTATGAAGAAACAAAGGAAACCGCAAAACTTGGAGAAACAGCCATTATTCTGCCTATAACTCCTCAGCCCTGCTTTGGCATGCTCTTCATTAGCAGACAGATTACCTAAATCATAAACAAATTTCTCCATGTTAGTAATTAATCATGGAAATAACGCTAATGATCTATCTACCAATGTTATTTGAATTTTTTTTATTTATTTATTACCCTGAAATTCTGAACCATCTAACGGTGCATGGTTCTCGGGTTCGACAAGGATGCCGGGATCGGCGGGATCAATGGCAGTACATCTCACGTAAAGTATAAATACGCAAAGTGCCTGAAAATTGTATATAAGTAGAAAAAAAAAAGCTTTGGATTTGTAAAGGACAAAAAAGCATTATCTATGGAAGAAAGGCCTTCGAAAGTACTTACGAGGAGGAATAAACTCCTTCTGCGATATACTCGTATATTGGCTTTCCAAGAAAAGGAGCAAAGAATGCATAGAAAGCGATGGATAGAAGGAAGAACACTGTTATAGCCACAACCTGAAAGAGGATGAGTTAGATTAGTGTTAGAGCTGTTTTCTGCAGAAAGATCGAAATACGAAGTCACTTAGGACTTACGAATAGAAGCTTCTGTAATTCTATTTTACATGGTGAAGATTAGAGACAAGAATATGTGCTAAGTAAAAGCATACATCCCAAAAAAGTTTTAAAGGGAAAAATGCAAGGAAAAACAATGAAGACAGTGGCTTTTAAAGTTAAAAGCGACTAGGAAAAACAAATTCTTCTTAAGTTCAGTCGATTTGCATCATCAAATATGTATGGAACACAGCAAGCTATTATCTTTGGTTTCATTTACTGACCTTGAGATTTCCGTTACAACCACAGAACCAATGCGAAAACCAAAATCGGCGAAAAATCGACAAGTTATAACTTCTTAATTTCTAGAAAATACTAGCAAAAGTCACCAAAATGGATCCACATTTCACCAACCAAGCCTCCGCCAATTTTTCCCATAACGCAAAATTCATGAACAATCGAAGTCCCCAACAACAGATTCTAATAAATATAGGCAATTTATGTCAAACCTGAAAAGAGTGGGCAGGTAATTGCCATCCATGACGCCTAGCCATTGCTCTGTAAACACTTCAAAACGTCGAGGAAAAGAGATTTAATGTACGTCAATTGCTCCGAAGAAACAGAGAAGAACAGTTCAACAAGCTCTCCCACTCTTACGTTGACCAAGGCGAATGAAACCACAAACACTTCTTTTTCAGAAACCCATTTCACTTGATCTCCTCAAGCAAGCTATAACCGCCAAAATGCAAACAATCTAGGGCATCAGCATTGCGATTAATCGATAACGGAGCAGTTGTAGATTGGAAGCGAAACATATGCAGTTAGCGAGGCTCTACAGTGCGCATATACTTGCTTGCTTCTCTGTAGATTCTGTTTGTGCTTTTTCTGAAATGGAGTCGAAGTAGTGAGACTTGCGCTTGATTCTCGCAAAGAACGTTGAAGCTTTTTATTGACGTTTTCTTTGTAATTTTTATTTCTTATTTTTTTTGTGACATACTACACAATTGAATAAAAATTTACAAATGATTACCTATATCAGAAATTTTTGCAAATAGGTACCCGTTTTACTGTTTTGTACCAATTTCTCTGTCTTGCCGTACCTATTTATGTGAGTATTGCGTACCACGTCAATCGTTTATATGGTCTATACAATTTCTATATGCCACCTTAGTGTGTTATATATGACGTACAATTTTCTCAACGTATTACGTACCAAAATACATGGATATAGGGTACCTAAATGTGTTATATGGCATACCTACGGTATCGGGTACCTATGTGCAAAAAATTTATTCTATTAGGTACCTAGTACTGAATTACAAGTTTTTATGCACAATGTTTATTTATATGTTATTTTTTCTTGAATTATTGTGTTTTCCTCGTATTTCTTCTGGTATTTGATAAACAAATGTGTATATGAGTTATGATAAATAATGACTTCTGTTTCAATCAACAAATGGAAATTCGCAGTTTAGTCAACTGCATATTAAATTCGTCTAAATTAGCTGGCGGGCCACTATGTATGTTCTTTTTTTCTGTGTTTAAATAAATGAATTGGTAATAGTAGTGCAGCATATTTCCATGATTTGGATATTGATAGTTTTTCATAATATTTTATTCTACTATCAAACAATTTTGAGATTAATAGGATGATTGCAGTCATCAAATCTTCTTTGGCTGTTTGCTTGACTTGGTTTCAATCACCACTAGAAAGTTGGGTGGGCAGACTGAATTTTTTTATATTTTTTCATATAAATAATTTTTAGGTATGTTGAATTTTAAGCAATAATTGAACCATAGCCATGTGATATGAGCATTGTAGTCAGAGCATGTCCCATATTTTTAATCAGTAAATATAAACTTGCAATATTCCAATTGTCTAGCTTGATGAGGTAGATGCGTGCGTTTGAAATAAATTATGGCACACCATTGTCGATAATGTGTGAGCGGATAATCTATTTTTAATATGACATTATCAAAGGCAAAATTATCTATTTCTGTTGCTTTTTTCCGTTACAATATTCATCAGATTGTAACATAACACATGAATGTGTCTTATATCGTGCGTATATAAGGAAATATAAATCGATATTATGACAATTATGAATTCGAATTTCACATTTATTTCTTCGTTAATTTATGTAATCTATACGAACATGACCTGTATAGTGTTGTAATACATAACATAACTTGATTATTTCACTTTTAGACCATCAGATTCATTGCAAATATACACTCGATTTATCAATATTTGAGATCTCTTTCACTTTTTTTTGTAACCCTCCATCAAAATAACTAATTCCACTTTTAGATCATCAGATCCATTGCAAATATATACTGGATTGATGAATATTAAATCTGAGATTTCCTTCATTTTATTCTGTAACGCTCCATACAAATTTTATCTATAAATATGATATCATTTAACGTTCCTTCCATGGCTGACATCATCGTTCTTCTTATTGTCGTTGTCTCACTCTCATGGATGGAAATTCACCCATAATCTGAATAACCATCCCAATGGAAGAATAATAGTTACTTGGAGAGGTGAATCTAAACTAGAGCTTATACACAGAACGGATCAGATCATGCACTTCAGAGTTATTAAGAATGGGGAGCTAATCACTCTGATGTCAGTAGTCTATGGACAGAATGGCAAAGATGAGAGGGAATCACTATGGGAACCTGTGAAACAGTTAGGGGCAGCAATAATTATTCAAGTTGTTGTGTTCCAGGCTCAAGCCCTTGCTGCCCAAATTATTCATGCAAATCAAAGTGCATTTGTCGAGGGGAGGTCTATAGTGCATAATATTTTATTGTGCCAAGACTTGATCAAACTCTACAACAGGAAAAATGCTTCATCTCGGGCACTGATGAAAGTGGACATAAGGAAAGCCTATGATTCATTGGAGTGGAGCTTCCTTAAGGAGTGGAAGTGCTTACTGAAATTCCCAAAGAAGTTCATAAATTGGATTATGGAATGTATGACGACTGCTACCTATTCCATAGCTCTCAATGGGTCAATGTTGGGTGTTTTAA